>RJWJ010010252.1:0-47454 GCA_004363605.1 Indri indri
AACACTAATTCTTCCATTTAACTATATCATAATATGGTGAAACTGGTAAAAGACATACAATGCTCTTAAAGTGAGTGAAATATAAATGGCCATTATCTATTGAGTAAGTAAGAGTATTTAAGTTTTTAGTAGAGTATCAGGAAGCTCCTCTAAAGCATAGGATCCCAATTTTCTGTGTCTACCTCTGTTTTCTCCTTTTTCTCAGACTTTTCCATGCCCCCTTCCAAACTCCGCTATACAGCACAGAGAAATCAATTATATGCATATTCTAACTTTGGAAAAATTCCATGCTTGCCTTAAAAGATACTGTAAAGGCTAACACAACTGGACACAATTGAAGGTGCCTTGCTGTAAAGTTCTTGGAATCCAAAATCACTTATATAGGCTCCTTGAGGACCTACCACACTAATTCCCTATCTGTGACTAATTCCCTGCTCAGTCACTTCAAGCAGATGACAGACTTGTCAGGGAATCCAACTGTGGACTCAGGCTGATTTCACCTGTATGGATTACTTACCTACAGTTTATTGGTGGAGAAATGGCACAGACCTTAACCAGTACTTAAATTTAAGTGATGGTCTCTCTCTATCTCATCCAAAGTATGAAAGTAATGGAAGCAGAGCAACCAAAGCTCAACTTTAGGGGGATTACTTTGATGACTATTGGAGGAAGAATAACTACAGATGGGTATAAGAGGCATCTATGTTCCAATCAGGCATATCGGGGCCAGAATTATAAAAATATAAGAGATGTGAATGCTTTTCTATGAGGAAGTTGTAATAAGGGATTTAAAATGTATGTACAGACCAATCAGTGAATACAATGTCTTAAAATGTAACAGCTCATATATTTGATAATCAGACAGCAACAAAAGTTTCATTACTTTAAGTAAAAGAAATCATTTAGAATGCACTTTCATGGTTTAAAACAGTCTAAAATGATCTTGTTTTCTTTTTTTTCCCTGGAAATCAGGAAACAAAATAACTTCTCTAGCTGTAGGATGTGTATCATTTTCTTTTGTGAGAAAACATTATTTCTTTGTATTCTCTTTTTGTTTGTTTTTTAATTTTTTTTTTCAGATATATTTTTCCAACATTAAGAGTCAATGTTACTGCTAATTCTGGTTAAATTTGATGCAAATAGGAAAATTCATATTAAGAGGAACATGGACTGGCTTCTCTATTTCTTTTGTTCTTTGGATCCGTGTTTGTTAGGTTATGCATGGTGCTGGAAATTTGCAAGGTGCCCATATGCTGCAGGAACACTGAAGGTCAGAGCACCACTATATTTTGGTTGGTATAAATGTCATAGTATCCTAGCACAGTGGAACTTTTTATTCATATATTAACTCATTATCTACAGGCAGTATTGATGGTGAATTTGTTCAAAATCAAATGAGTAATTTAAAAATATTTAAGGAGTTTGAAACCAAATTAAGCAGTAAATATAGAAAAACTTTCTAATTGTATCTATTTAAAATGAATAAATTAAAATTCTTCCATTTTAAATAAAATGGAATTTGAAGTTAAATAGGAAATTTGGTGTAGAACTAACAATTTTTGGTAAACAATTTCATATACCACTAACTAAATTTTATGTATGTGTCCCCAAAGGGAAAGAAATGAATGAATCTAAGTATATTCAAAACAAAGATTCAGACAAAAAATGATTTACTTGAAGTAGTTATCCACTATGTCATTTATGCTGGTGAAATTTTGAGAATTCCATTTTTATGTAATTTTAATCGGGGATCCTGGACTTCTGTGTAAACTATAAGTCTCAAGTTAATAGTTATTTGGTTAAAAGCCAGGAGTCAGATTAAAGAGGGTAGAAGAGTTTGACCTTGAATCTCCCTGTTGTCAGAATAAGCACTGTGCTCTCTCCTCAGAGATCCTGAATATAAATAGATATAGAGTGCTGTCAGGGTACTTAGAAAATTGTACAAGCATGATCATCCTCTTCAGAGGCTCTCAGCTGACTGTCACCATAGGTCTCTTGAGCCCTGGAGATGGCTGGCCTTTGGTAAATCATAGCGTTTTCTCCCTGGTTACATTCACTTTATCATCCATAAACTCTGTCCCAACTCTAAGAAACAGAAAACAAACAAACAAACAAAAACCCTGAGCATTCAAGTTAATTTTCGTAATACCTTATAAATAGATTCAGGTGAGTTTTCATTTGAGATTCCGTGACACAAATATTTTTCCAGAGAAATACAACTTGCATCAATCTGATAATTTAAATATATACTCTCTACTTTCCTTAAAGTACAAATTGATTAGCTTACTAGAAATTAAACTAGTCAGAGTAGTCAGTTTTTTATATGAGAATCTGGCAAGCCACAGGCATGATTATCAAGAATTCACCATGTTTATGTTCTCAATCATTTGATAAATACATAGGTTAAGAACAAACATATAGTTTACAATTTTGATTATTTTTCTTCCTATTTGATCTTGTGGATATTTATAGTCTAAATTGCATGAGTTCCTTATAGATGGTTTGATATTGATCAGGGAAAAATTTGCATATAAATATTGTTAAATCAAAATCAGTAGAAATGGTATATCAATGATTTGTTTTTTTAATTTTCCTTTAAAAATATGACTTTTTTAATTTGAAAACACAGGTTTAGTATAATGATTTGATAGTAAAACTACAGAAAACAGATAGTTTTATAAATGTGAATGTGGCTTTAGAAAAACAATAACAAGTTAATATAATTTTATAATTAACTAATTATAGCAAAAAATAATAACTACTAAGGACAACACAAAAATAAAACCAAATAAAATTTTCATTTTAGAACAACAATGACAGTAATTTAATTCACTTATAATTAGGAAAACTCCAGTGTATCAAATTATTTAATTATCTGACAGCATATTTTGCAAAGACTTTATCTTGGCAACTTGGTATAGTTATGTGGTGTTAAATTTTCACTTGAGGGGTACTTTATTGAGGCAATTTGTATGGCCACTTATAACCCTAATTTATATGATGTCTAATTTTTACCGAAGATATATCAAGTAATAATGTACTAGAAGTATTCCCTGAAAGATAAAAATGTCATATATTCCTTGAAGCTTCTCACCTTAGTCACATCTCAGTGTGAATGTAAGCCATGTATATCTTGCATCCTTAAGTTCATTGTAGAATGATCTCTGCAAAATTTATGCCTTGTTATAACCTGCACTAAAAGATGGTATAAGAAACCATATTTTCTATCATATATATTTATAGTAATTACGTTATTACTGGCAGTATAATACATTATATAATATCTCCTTTTTTTTTTTACAACTATAGGAATCAATTCTCTAAATACACACTACCAGAGAAAGTTGGATTTATTTTAAACAATTTGTTTTGATGTTAATTGTATATGCACTAAGAAGCCCTCGACTGATTGTATTTACCTTGTCACTTTAGTCATCTGGAGAAGGAATACAGGACTTTTCGGTACAGATTTTCTGCATTAACTTTACCTTTGACCTCATATGTTATGTGATGTTGGTTTCTTCCAATCCTGTCAAGTTGTCATGTTAGTTTTTCTTAATTGAGTGAAATTTATACATAGTCACTCTGTAAAGTATTCCAAATCACATGAATTTAACCACAATATATTTTTAAAAATTTGTAAGTACTTTATTGAGATAAAATTGGCATACAATTAACTGTTCATAGCTAAAACATATAGTTTGATGGGTTTTGACTTATTTATTATATACCTGTGAGATTATAACAATTGAGATAGTGAACATATCCATTACCCCCAAAAGTTTGTTTATGCATGTGCATAATTCTGGCTCCCCCACCTAACACCCTAACACATATCTGCTTTCACTGATAAGTGATTCACAAGTCAATCATTTATCTGCTTTCTGCCATTATGTATTTTTTAATTTTATATAAATGAAATTCCATACTATGTACTCTAGTTTATATTGTATATTTGAATAAGAATGATTATTTTGAGATTATCCTTATTGCCACATATGTCAAGAATTACTTCATTTTCTTGCTGAATAGTATTCCATTGTATGAATATACTACAATTTTTTTGCCCTTTTTGTTTTATTTTTTATTTGTATGTATTTAAGGGGTACATGTGTAGTTTTGTTATATGGATATATTGCATAGTGGTGATGTCTGAGCTTTTTCTGTAGCCATCACCCAAATAATGTACATTGTACCCATTAAGTAATTTCTCATGCCTCTCTCCCCTCCCACCTCCCACCCTTCTGAGTGTTCCATGTCCATTATTTCACACTTTATGCCCATGCGTACATATTATTTAGCTCTCACACGTATAAGTGAAAATATGCAGTATTTGACTTTTTGATTCTGAGTTGTTTCACTTGTTTCACTTAAGATAATTGCCTCTAGTTTCATTGATATCGCTGCAAGAGATATAATCACATTCTTTTCTATGGCTGAACAGTATTCCATCGTGTGTACGTGTGTGTGTATTTACTTTCTATATTGCCCGGACTGTTCTCAAACTCCCGGCCCCAAGCGTTCCTCTCACCTGAGCCTCCCAAAGTGCTGGGATACTAGGTGTAAGCCACCATGCCTGAATAGCACATTTTCTTTATCCAATCATCCATTTGTTTATGGACACAGGTTGCTTCCCCACTTTTGCTATTGTGAATAGTGCTGCTACAACACATGAGTGAATGCATGGTTTTGCTAAAACGATTTTTTTTTCCTTTGAGTAGGTACCCAGTAGTGAGATTTCCGGATGCAAAAGAAGATCTATTTTTAGTTCTTTGAGAAAACTCCATACTGTTTTCTGTACAGGTTGTGTTTATTCACATTCCCACCAACAGTGTACCAGCATTCCCGTTTCTCTACATCCTCACCATCATCTGTAATTTTTTGTCCTTTTATTAATACCCATTTTGACTAGTGTAAGATGATATCTCATTGTGGTTTTAATTTGAATTTCTCTGATGACCAGTAACATTGAGCAATTTTTCATGCTTGTTTGGCTATTTGCATACTTCCTTTTGAAAAATGTCTATCCATGCATGTCCCTTGCCCACTTTTTAATGGGGCTATTTGTGAGTGTTTTTGGATTCGTTTGAGTACCTTGTGAATTCTGGATATTAGTTTCCTGTCAGATGCATAGTTAACAAATATTTTCTCTCATTTTTCAGGTCCTCTGTTCACTTTGTTAATTTTTATTTTGCTGTGCTGTAATTTTTTAGTTTACTTAAGTCTCATTGTCTGTGTGTTTTTGTTGTTGTTGTCGTTGCTTGTGCTTTTGAAGTCTTAGTCATAAATTCTTTGCCTAGACCAATGTCCATAAGACTTTTCCTTAGGTTTTCTTCTAGTAGTTTTATATTTTCATGTCTTACATTTCAGTTTTAATACATGTTGAGTTAATTTTTGCATATAGTGAATGATAGGGGTCCAGTTTTATTCTTCTGCATATGGCTATCCAATTTCCCCAGGACCATTTATTGAATAAAGTGTCGCTTCCCCAGTGTATGTCTTTGTTGGCTTTGTCAAAGATCAGTTTGTTGCAGATATATGGTTTTATTTCTGGGTTCTCTATTCTGTTTCATTGATCTATGTGTCTATATTTATACCAGTACCGTGCTGTTTTGCTTAATACAGCCTTAGAGTACAATTTGAGATCAGGTAGTGTGATACCTCCAGCTTTGTTCTTTTTCCTCAGGATTTCTTTGGTTATTCAGGCTCTTGTTTGGTTCCGTACAAATTTTATGATTGTTTTTCTATTTCTGAAAACCAACATTGGTATTTTGATAGGGATTGCTTTGTATTTATAGATTGCTTTGGGAATTTGGTTATTTGAATGATATTAATTCTTCTGATCCATGAGTGTGGGATATTTCCCCATTTGTTTGTGTTACGTATGATTTATTTCCTCAGTGTTCTGTAGTTTTCCTTGTAGAGATCTTTTACCTCCTTGGTTAATATATTCCTAGGTATTTCTATTCTGTAGCTATTATAATTGGGATTGCCTTCTTGATTTGGTTCTCGGCTTGGTTGTTACTGGTGTATTGAAATGCTACTGATTTTTGTACATTTATTTTGTATTCTGAAACTTTACTGAGTCAATTTATCAAATCTAAGAGAATTTTGGAAGAGTCTTTATGGTTTTCTAGATATAAGATCATATTGTCATTAACTATGGGTGGTTCCTTTGAAATTTTTTTCTAATTTTGGACTGTCACAAACAAAGCTGAAGTGAATATCCATGCACAGGTCTCTGTATAGACATGCCTTTTCATTGCTCTTGGCTGATGACTTTGTAGTCAAATGGCTGAAACATATGGTAGGTCTAGGCTGTACTGTTTAAGAAAGTATAGAACTATTTTCTAAAATGGCTATGCCATTTTACATTCCCATCACCATTTATGATAGTTTCAGTTCTTCACATCCTTGCCAACATTTGATATCACAAAGTTTTTAAATTTTAGCCATATATAGAGTAATGATAAGTAGTTATGATTTAATTTGCATTTTCTTAATGACTAATAATGTTCAGTCACTTTTCATGTACTTCTTTGCCATACACATCACTTCTTTTGTAAAATGTCTTTTCAAATACTTTGCCTATATTTAATGGGATGATTTATTATCTAATTATAGAGTTTTGAGACTTTTTTAAAAACTATATTGTGAGCACTAGTCTTTTATCAGACTTATTCATTGTAAATATTTTTCCTAATATATAAAAGAATGTTGTATTTTCATTCTCTTAACAATGTCTTTTGAAGAGCAGAAGTTTTTCAATTATGTTAAAATTTGATTTATCCATTTTCCCCATTTGGATTTTATTTTGGGTTTTGCATTAAAGAAATCCTTGCCTAACTCAATGTCACAAAGATTTCTGTCTTATGCTTATTTCTAGAAGAAATATGATTTAATTTTTACATTTTGGTATATGATTTATTTTGAGACAATATTGGTATAAAGCATGAGATATGGATTGAAATTTATATTTTGTTTATAGATATCTGATTGTTCCAGCACTATATTTTGGAAAAACTTATTTCTTCACAGAATTCCGTATTAACTTTTGTTGAGATCAATTGTGTGTATATGCTATAGTCTAAAAGTTTGCGTCCTCCCAAAATGCTTATGTTGAAACATAATCCCCAATATGATAGTATTATGAGGTGGTGCCTTTGGGAGGTGATTAGGTCATAAGGGCAGAGCCTTTATAAATGGGGTTAATGTACTTACAAAGGAGGCTCCAAAGAGGTCTCTTTCTCCTCTCTGCCATGTGAGGATACAGGGAGAAGACAGCTGTCTATGAACCAGGAGGTGGGTCCTTACCAGATGATAGCATCTTGGTCTTGGTTATACCGGCTTCCAGATCTGTGAAAAATAAATTCCTATTGTTTGTAAGCTGCCAGGTCTATGGTCGTTTGTTATGTCATCCCAAAAGGATGAAGATGATACACGTTTGAATTCATTTCTGGATTCCACTTTGTTCCACTGATCTAGTTGTCTATCTTGATACCAATACTACACTGTTTTGATTACTGTAGCTTTATATTAATTATCAAAATAGTGTTAGTGCTTTAAATTTGTTCTGTTTTTAAAGCCAATATCGGGAGTCTCTGGCCTCATTCACACCTGTTCACTTTTAATATATAAAACCACTGTATTTGGGGATTGATATGACTCTTAACCACTTAATCTTTAATATCATTCTTAGTTTTATGCTTGTTTCTTTGAACTAGTGATAAATATTCTTTCCCTGGTTGCCAACATTATTCAATATGCATGTTTCTGCGTAATCCATTTTGCACCCATTTTAGGCAGTAATTCTTAGTAAATTTCTGGTCTCTGCATTTTTTTTTCTTTCTTTTTGTTTTGTTTTGTTTAGTTTTGATTTTACAAGGCCTGCTTCTTCCCCTAAAAATGAATTTGAAAAACCCAGCTCAACATAAGACCAAACAAAATACTCTCTAAATTCTTACAATGTTTAGTTGAACCTACTTATAAATTAGTTATCTCAGGAATAACCTTCCTTTACTAATATAAACTATTATTGAACAGAAAGTGGAGGCAAATTTGCTTCATTATCTGTTGCCTTATGGCTTTCCAGGGTTTATCAGGCTGATTCAGTTAACAAGGCAGGTGTTTTCTTCCCCACTACTGCTAAGCTTTTGTTCTGAAAATGAGTGACTGGCCAAAATTTCCAGATAGAAAATGTTGGGTTTTTTTCCTGTTGCCCTGGTGAACTAGTGGCAGGACTCAACAAGAAAAAAAAAAAAAAAAAAGTTTTTGGGAATAAGAATGTGAGAGAATGCAAGATGAAAGGCCAAGGGAAATATGAAGGAATATAAGAAGCCATATTGAGAGATAGAAAAACTAAACATACATAAAACATCATGGTTTATGTTGGAAAAAAACACTGTAACCTTACTCACACAAAAGTTAAAGGCCAGGAGTGAATGTAAAGTGGAAAGAATAAGAATGGGTTTCACACAATGTTTGAAGGTTAAACTGCAGGATGGCAGGGCTATAATCAAAGTCTTATGATGAACATTATTAACATAATTGCTTTAAAGATTAGTGCTTCTCTGATCTAAATCCATGGATGCTTGTACATGTATAGGTAGATTGATGTAATTTATTTAAATAATTGAAGATTACTAGTTTTGAGACTTCTAACAATACAGTCTAGGTTTTGTTATTTGTATTTTTGTCTTTGTATTTTGACTGATGAAAATTACATTGTGAAACCTCTGCTTCTAGCCAAGATGAATAGTAAGAATTAAATTTGTGCTCTTGTCTGAAACAAACTAAAAAATAAAAGACAAAATATATAAAACAATCATTCTCAGGATCCTGCACATATGACATCAAAGGAATACTGAGAAATGGGAAACAAACACAATAAATGCAACAATTGCCTCAGTTTACTGACTTGGAGCACTTTACAGACTGTGTACAGGTAGGCATAATCCAGGCAGGGATGGAGGCTCCCTTAGTTGAGAAGACAGAGCAGGGACCCCAGAAAGTCCAAGGTGATTACAGTTCATGGAAAGGAGTACCAGAAAGTAGAGGGCTGCCACAGAGAGAACTTCGGATATCTGCAGGGGACCGACTCTGATGTTAAGCTAAATATGGATTAGTGCATGAGTTGAGGTAGTGGGGTTGTGGGGCAAGAGAGGGAGGGACTCTGAAAAGCTTAGTGAGAATAACCTTGGAATTTACACAAGTCCAGGAATATTGCCTGTTCCTACTACCCAGAATGAAAAACCTAATAATTGATGGGTACCAGACAGATCACTCATAAAAATTTTGTCTTAGATGTGGGCAAAATTAGCCATAGAATAACTACCAGTTTAGTACTGCCTAACAAAGTTTAAAAGCATGACCTGAAAGGATTAAACACTTTCCAAGTAACTTAACCTTGCCCAAAATTGAAACAAAAGGATATTTATAGATAAACAAAAATATTCAACTTCTAATTAGATGAAATACTAAATGTCTGCCATCTAATAAAAAGTTACCAGAAATAAAAAGAAACGGGAAAATAACATCTATATTTAGGAGAAAAATAGATCAGTCCACACCAACTTAGAAATTACATAGATAATAAAGTTAGTATATATAGGCTTTAAACATTATTATAACTCACATAATTACCTTTTTTTTGCAAGAATAGTTAGGATCTACTCTTGGCAAATTTCAAGTGTATATTATTATTTACTATAGTCACCATGATGTATGTTAGATCCCCAGAATTTTATTCATCTTATATCAGAAATATTGTACACTTTGACCAACATCTCTCTATTTCCCCCATTCCCCAGCCACAGCCTCCATCATTCTACTCTCTGCTTCTGTGAGTTTTACTGTTGTTTATTTATTTATTTTTTGGGGTTCCACATATAAGTGAGATCATACAGTGTTTTTCTTTCTAGTATTTCTTATTTCACTTAGCATGTCATCCATATGCTAAGGTGTGAATATTGTCTTTTGATTTTGTTGATTGTTTGCTTTGCTGTGCAGATACTTTTTAGTTTGATGCCATCTCATTTGTCTATTTTTGCTTTTTTTTACCTGTGCTTGTGAGCTCATAACCAAAAAAACATTGCCAATATCATTGTCAAACAGCATTCCCCCCATGTTTTCTTCTAGGAATTTTATAGTTTCAGTTCTTATATTTAATTCTTTAATGCATTTTGAGTTGATTTTTATGTATTTTCTAAGACAAGGGTCCAATTTCAATGTTTTGCATGTAAATATTCAATTTTCAAACACCATTTATTGAAGAGATTGTCCTTTCCCCAAGGTGCCTTTGTCACAGATTAGTCAACCATACATGTGTGTGTTTATTCTGGGCTCCATATTCTGTTCCATTGATCTATGTGTTTATTTAAATCTCTTTAAACGACCATTGAGTAGGGCTGGGACAGGAAATGTGGAATGACTGCTAGTGGGCATGAGGTTTCTCTATATGGTGATGATAATGTTCTAAAACTGGAATAGAATGATGGCTGAGAAATTCTATAAATATACTAAAAACATTGAATTCTATACTTTAAATGGGTGAACCTTATGCTATGTAAATTATATCTCAATAAAGTTGTTAAAATATAATTTACTGTTTAAGCTGAAAATAATAACAATGTGTTTTGGGCTTATAATATATGTAGAATTAAAATGCATAACAACAATAGCACAAATACCAGAAGAAGAAAATGCGAATCATAAAAAATGTACAGTTATTTAAAAGAATGTACAAAAATGGGGAAAAAAGGGAAATATGGGTCAAACAGGAAGTAGCAAGAAGGGAGAATGATATAAAACCACATCAATAACCATAGTAATTATTAATAGTCAAGGACTTAAATTAAAAGACATTATTGTCAGGTTGAATAAAAAAGCAAGACATAGTTATATTATGTCCATGATAATTTAATTTTAAATATACAAATAGATGAAAAGCAAAAAAAGAAGAAAAAATAGAAAAACACAAGCCATATCACAAGAAACTGGAATGGCTCTATTAATACAAACTATATTTCAGAGAAAAAGATATTAAGTAGAACAAAGACAGTCATTTGATAATAATGAAATGTCTCAGTTGTCAAAAATACATAGCAATTCTAAACATTTGTAAATGTAAAAAGAGAGTGAAATTCATGAAGCAAAAGTAAAAAACACTGGAATAAAAAATACACAACTTCTTGTCATCTGATATTATTAATACAAAACCTCTCTTTCAGTAATGAATTAAAGAAAAAACAACCCAGAAGACAGAAAATCAGTAAGGATGTGGAAAACCTGAACAACGTTATTAACCAATATCGCCTAACTGAATTTCATAGACTGCCATGAAAAAATAGTAGTAGACACATTTTGTTCAAGTCCCCACAGAGATTACCAAAATAAAGCATATTCTGGGCCATAAAACATGTTTCATTAAATTTAAAAAAAAAACAATTTATACAAATGAAGTGCTTTAACAATGGAATTCAGTAAGACAATCAATAACAACAAGATATATGGAGTATACACAAACATTTGGAAAACAACACACTCCAAAATAACACTTGGGTTAAATAATTAATAAAAACGGGCACCAGAAAATATTTTGAACTGAGATAAGATACAACAAAAAATATCAATATTTGTAGGACACAATTAAAGCAGTAGTTAGACGGAAACTTCCTAAGTGAGTGTCTTAGAAACAAGGTCAAATCTCAAATTAAAGACTTCAGTTCTACCTTAAGAATCCAGGGGACAATCAAACGAGTAAACAAAAACAGAAAATAGGCAGAAGAAAAGAAATAATGCACACTAGAATGGAAATAAATGAAATGAAAAACAAAGAAAACAATAAGGAAGATCAATAAAACAAAACCGAATGAGAGAATAAAATGGAAAGAATAAAATGGAAGGAATAGTATAAAAGAGAAAGAAGACACAAATTACCAGTTTTAGATGAGCGAAGTAAAATCAGTATAGATTGTGCAAATATTAAAATGATGTTAAAGAAATATCATGAAAACGTCATACACATATGGATAACAAATTAAATAAAGTAATCATTCTTTGAAATAAAATGTTTAGAATCACTTAAATGCAATTAAATAACCTAAATAGCCCAGTATCTATTAAGGAAACCGAATATGTAGTGAAAACCCTTCCCAAAGAGAAAACTGCATGCAAAACAATTTCTCTGGTGAATTCCACCAAAAATTTAATGAAGGCATTTAAAGAACACCAATTCTATGCAAACTCTTCCAGAAAATTCAAGAGACCTGAACACTTTCCAACTCATTTCACGAGGTCAGAATTTTAGTGCTGCAAAAAGCAAGACAGAAACACATAAGAAAAGTAAACCAAAGACCAATATCTCTCATAAATATGTACACGAAAAATGTTTTAAAATTTTAGCAAAACAAATTCAGCAGTATACAAAAAAATAATTTATCACTACCAAGTGGATTCTAATCCAGTGATACCGGGTTGCTTAAATGAAGTGGTTTTCATCACAGGAATGTAGAGTTGATTAATTGTTTGAAAATCAGTCAGTGTAATTCAGCATATTGGCAGAATACAAAAAACAAAAAGAATATGTTCATCTCAATAGATACACAAAAAAGCATTTGGTAAAATTAACACCAATTCCTGGAGAAAAGAATTTGCCAGCAAAATAAGAATAAAAGAAACTTCATCAACCTTGTAAAGGACACACACGTGCGCGCGCGCACACACACACACACACACACACACACAAACACACACATGTCCTTCAGCTAATATCATGCTTCATGACTAAATAACAAATGCTTTTGTCCTAAGATCAGGAACAAATAAACACTATCTACTCTTACCACTTCTATTCAGCATTGTACATGAGGTTCTACCCAGTGCAATAAAGCAAGGCAAACAAATAAAAATCATTGAAATGTGAAGGAAAAAGTAAAACATGCAGAAAACAAAATCATCTATGAAGAACATCTAATTAGAATCTCAATAAAAGCTACTGGAATCAATACATGAATTTACCAAAATTGCAAGATACAAAATCGATGTACACAAATCAATTGGATTTCTGTATACTAGCAAACAGCATTCAGAATTTTAAAAGTGGCTCAAAAACATGAAATACATGGGGAGAAATGCTATTTTTTGATACCTATATCATACAAAATACAAAACTGTAGAATTTAGAGAAAATCTAAAATTATGATGTTCACCATGTTCATGGGTCAGAAGAATCAGTGTTACCGAGTTATCACTTTATCATTTCTCCCCAAATTGATCTTTGTTTCCTTCTTTTCTTTCTTTCTTTCTCCTCCTCCTCCCCCCTCCCCCTCCTCCTCTTCCTCCTCCTCCTTCTAATAGAGAGAAGTTCTCACTATGTTGCTCAGGCTAATCTCAAACACTTGGCCTCAAGCAATCCTCTTGCCTTGGTCTCCTAAAGTGCTTACAGGTGTAAGCCACCACACTTAACCTGATCTTTAGATTCAATACAATCACAATCGAAATCTCGACAGGTTATTTTTTAAAGAAATTTAAAAGCTAATACTAAAATTCATAGGAAATGCAAAGGGCTTAGAAGAACCAAAGAAATTTTGAAAAAGAATAAATTTGGAAGACTGAAAATACCTGATTTACATATACTGAAGAACTTATACTATTTGACTTCGACACCATTGCAGTTATAGAATAGTATGGCATTGGCATAAAGATAGACAGGTCAGTGTAACTTAATAGATAGGACAGAAATAGAAATAAACACATATGTTGATTTCTGATGATGGTGCAAAGTCAATCTGGTAAGTATTTATAGTATTTTCAATAAATCATGCTGGAACAATAGGATACTCATATGCGAAAAACAAAACAAACTGATTTTTACCTAAGGCAATATATAAAAATAACTCAAAATATATCATAACACTAATGTAAAACCTAAACCTATAGTGAAAAATATAGAAGGAAATATTTTTACCTTTGGTTATGCAAAGATTTGTTAGCACAGTAGGCAAAAGAATATAGTAGGCACCCAAATATGTCCACTACCTAATCTCTGGAACCTGTAAATACGTTACAGTTCAATGGGGAATTAACATAGCAGATAGAACAAATCAGTTGGCTATAAAATAGAGAGATTACTCTGGATTATCTGGGTGTGCACAATGTAATAACAAAGGCCATTAAATGTGGAAAAGGGAAGCAAATGAGTCAAAGTCAGAGTGATATGATGTAAGGAAGACTCACCTAGCCAAGGCTGACTTTGAAGAAGGAGAAAGAAAACTGATTGATTTTCCTGGAGACTATTATTATTTCAACCCTTTGAGACCCATATTGAATTTAGGACCTCAAGAACTATAGATGATAAATTTATTTTGTTTTAAACCACAAATTTAGTGGTCATTTGTTACAGCAGTAACAGGAAACTAATACAATTAGACAAGACACCAAAAGCACAAACTTTAAAAAAAAATGACAACTTAGACTCCACCAAAATTCAGAATTTCTGCTTTTTAAAAGTTAGTATTAAGAAAATAAAGTCAAGAGCCACAGACTGGGAGAACATCTAGAAGCAAATTAGGTATCTGAGAAAAAAAATGTTGTATCTGGAATATATAAAGTACTCTCAGAACTCAAATATTAAAAACAAAAAAATAAAAATAGTCAAGATACTTGGATAGACACTACAACAAAGAAGATCTACGAATGTAAAATGTGCTTTAAAGACCAGGCGAGGTAACATATACCTGCAATCCCAGCACTTTGGAAGACTGAGGTGGGAGGATTACTTGGGGCCAGGAGTTCCAGACCAGCTAGAGCAACAGAGGGACATCCCATCCCTACAAAAAAAATTTAAAAATCAGAAAACAGGTATGGCTGTGCTCACCTGTAGTCTCAGTTAGTTGGGAAGCTAAGGCAGGATGATCGCCTGAGCCCAGGAGCTTGAGGTTGCAAACAGTTATGATGATCATGATGGAATAAAACTGAACACATATTAAAATGTCTAAAATTTAAAAAGACTAGCCATTTCAAGTATTAGTAGGATATGAAGGAACTCAGCACAAGATTTGAACAAATGCTTTTTCAAAGAAAATTTCTGGGTGGCAAATACATATAGTAATTTCTGTTCTTAATAATTCTTTCCTCTCTTAATTAGAGGGCTTTCAATAGGGATTCATTTTTGTTAATGTATTAGAAAAGACTGACAAAATTAGTTAAAGATTTCTGTGTATTACAATTATTGGTATTAAATTTACGGATACCTCAAACAATTAGAGAAGAGAGAAAAAAAGAACTTTAAAATTGAAGTTGAACAATTATTAAACATCTCAAATATTTAATAATTTATAGTTTTACTTGAGTAAAGCTATACTTGTTTTGTATAAAATATTATACTTGCATAAAATATTTCAATTTGAAAATATTTTATTCTTATTTTCAGTAAATCATTAGATATTTATATTAGAATTTTGAAAATTAAATTATGGATTATGGATATGTACAGATATTTAATACAATTATACATATATAGGTTTTAAGAACAAATTTGCTATTCGACCTCAAAATTATTATAGCTTTTGCAGCATTTGCATTTCTCAAAGAAGTGTATTTTTTCAATAATTTTCAGAATTATAAAAATAAACATGAACACTCCTCACAAATTACAAAATAAACAAATAAATATAAACATACTTAAATCAGACTACGTATTATGGTTCTTAAAAATACCAAACTTTGAGTGATTCAAGCCTGGGTACTTGACCTTTATTACAATTACCAATATTAATATGAATCACTTTGTCTCTTACTCTATTGTCCAAGAACTGCCTAATTTAGCAGACCCCCCAAATGTTTAATGAGAAACTCTTAATTTACTCAGCAATTGCACATCAGCCTCTTACTCCAAAACCGCTTCTTCCTGAGATTACTCTTTCTATAAACAGCAATCACACAAGCAGAAAATCTTCTTTATTTTCATTCTTCTCTTTACTTTTAAGCATTCTCTAACAATTACTTGACAAGTCCTGCTGATTTTATTCTTTCTATTCCATTGTCACTGCTATCGTAATATTCCACTCTAACAACACACTATGAAATATAATCAGGTACATATTAACGAATTCCTGTTTTAATAGTGTGAATCTTTCAACGATTCATCTATATTAATGTGAGTCTCACATTCAGGACACACTGCAGTATGGCATCGACCTATCTTTGCAGTTTTTATTCCCACAGTTTCCCCTGAGAAGCATCTTATGTCCAGCCAAATATATGTGTCTTTGGCTAGTGAAGACGTAGGTACATATCCATCAAATCTGCTCTACAAACTTCCTTCTCTTTTCTGTTGCCAATATTTCTCAAAGGAAATCCGTATAAGAATAGCCTGAAATATCAGTCATCATCAATTATCCATTTCTACTTCAAATTTTGGTATGGTTTTGTATGTTTGTAGTATAGCTGGTTGCTCCAGACCAAGCTTTGCACAAGTGAAGAGATAATTCAAAGGAAATGGAAACCCTTTAGCAGAAGCAGCCAGGAGAAGCAAGTCTACCTCCTCCCAGGCCCAGCTTTTTTCCTCCCTGTCTGATACCCCAAAATGATGATCAGATATACTGGCAGAGATGCTTGATGAGTCACAACTTCTTTACATCTTAAAGCCAGCTGAGGTTTTAAACCCAACCAAGCAAAGTATACCTTCTTAAAAACACATATATTTCTTTATTTCACTGAACTATACAACAAAATATTCACTTATTTTTTAAATTCTTCATAAAAACTAGACTAATGCTTTTAGACTGATTAACCTGGTGCATGTTTCATAATTTTCTTTTTTCACTTAGTGTCACAAAAAATTTCCCTTGTGTTTAAAATTTTTCATAAACAAAAGTTTAAAATTTGTATAATAATCCATCTTACATAAATAGCCTTTATTGATGGAAATGCAGAATGTTTCTAAAGCCTCAATATCATGATTATTCTAAATAATATCTTGGGGGCATAGTGTTTTTATTATATTTTTCCTTATTTCATTAGGATAAGATGCTAGAAATCTAATTAATGAATAATGAAATGTAAATAATTTTAAGACAGAGAAATTTGCCAGAATGTTCATTTAAATAATCTACTGACTTGAGAAATAACTGCTCCCATTCTGGAAAATTTACATTGGTCATGTTGTCAAATCATTCTAATATAATTACATGTGCATTTTCTCTCTGTTTCTCTGAGATAACAGATAAGTATACTTTTTTAAACAAATTCCTTGAAAGTCTTTCTACCTCATCAGAAACTATTACAGAAAGGATAGAGAAGAGACCAATCCATGAGACAAAACTATGGTTTTTGACCATTAACAATTTTACCAGTGATTGTTAATAAAAACCCGAACATGATTTCTAACACATTAAAAACACAAGCCCACTTTTTTCTTAAATTGTTATAGGTTTTCAGACATTGTCACATTGCATTTATCATTTAAGTACATTAAAATAACACCAGTGTAGTCAGGAGTAAATTTTATAGCTCTTAATTTAAAAACAAACAAAAGAAATAATTCTTTGAGTAGCTAAAAATTATAACAGTGCTGTTGAATGTAAGTATACTGCTACAACACACAATAACTTCTATAGCACAAAAGCAATAAAAATTGCTGTATTAATATTGAGTATCAAAATTCAGGTGAAAAACAAGTCTGGCAGGCAAGATGCAATGAATCAAGATTATTACCAAGTGATCATCTGAAATGTAGGGGGCAGAGCATTACAGAGTACTCTTTTTGGAGATAGGAGTCAACAGGTTGTAGATGGTAGTCAAATTTAAGATGGGGAAGAGTGGAATAAAGCAAAATGAGCAGTTAGTTACAAAAGA
Organism: Indri indri; assembly: GCA_004363605.1. NCBI lineage: Eukaryota > Metazoa > Chordata > Mammalia > Primates > Indriidae > Indri > Indri indri. The sequence goes on from RJWJ010010252.1 coordinate 17,857, forward strand.
AGATGGCACCAAACAAGAACTTGAAATAACACCATTTAAGGGGGTCAGCAATATAATAGCAACAAGAGAGACAAAAGATATCTTAGAGTTAGAAAGAAAACCGAGATAGTATAGAGGAGATGGTTGGTTATCTACACAGAATTCATTTCTCCTTTCTAGCAGAGTTGTGCCTTCCATCTTAGTAATTATCTCTCCTCCCCATAAAACCCTGTGTCTTTAGGACAATCTATCCCAAGCACAATCTTCAGGGCTTCGTTTTGATTCTAACAAGTTATTCACTTCTTTGACTTTGTATTGGAATCACCTGAAAATTAAACAAACAAACAAAATAGCAATACTCAGAGCTCATCCCAGAGATTATGTCTAAATTGGACATCCTGTATTTTTAATCCCTCCTTCCTCAGGAGCTCTTAAAAATACGAGTATACTCCTTCTTGCCCGAACCAGAAATAATCCATTTTAACTTTTAAACTTGTCTACAATTTTTTTTTATTACATGCAAGCAAAAGCATCTTTAATGAAGCAAAAAAAAGTAAGGAAAAGTATTCAACAATGTAAAGTGCTATTCTCAAGAAACATAAAGATAAAATATGTTTGGTGGCTGCAGTGATAACAGATCCAGGGAGTAGTTTCGATAGAAACCGGATGTTGATGAGTTGAAAACTGTACCAGTTCTAGTGCTATTCTTTGAATATTTCCACCTTTCAGTCTCACAGGATCATGGTTGGACTGTACTTACTCGCCGCACTGTGGTCAGATGAAGTCATATGACTTGTTTCAGCCAATGAGTTGTGACAATTAGTCATACACATCTATCTCTTCAAGGCTCAATATTTATTCACTTAATAAATTTATTGTATTTATTGTGAAATATTTATTGTAACTGCTAAAGCTTCTCCCCTCTGCCAGAGCCACAAACAAATTTCACGGAACGCTTCTTCCACTGGGTGAGTCCAGGAGTGCGGACACCTGCATGATGGAAAAATGAACCTTTCTTACTGAAAGCCTTTGAGGTTTTGCAATGTATTGCCATAGGATAACCTAGCCCATCCTGATAGTATACAAATTGATATAAATGGAGTGTGAATTCATGTTCACAGAATCAAGAAGGGCTACATCATGCTGTAGTAACAATGTTAACTCAGCAGCTTTAAAAAACAAAGTTTCATTTTTTTCTGATGCCACCTGTCCATCATGACTTAACTGTGGGCTCTGCTCCACATTTCCCACACTCTAGGCCTCGGGACAACAAAACAGTCACTATTTGGAATATTGCCAGTTTGCCAGGATGGAGGAAAATAGTAGGTGGTATATCGCACATGAGCTGGGCTCCCTAAGCTTGGTATGACACATAGTAATTCCACACTTTTTTTTTTTTAGTTTAAGTTCCTCAGAAGTAGCCTTTAAGCTGACAGTTTACATGAATGTGATATCAATAGTGAACGAGTACATGAAAACCAGTAGGAACATGGAGAAGTGGAACTAAAACAAAATTTTATAAAGAAAGCCAAGTAGGATTACAATATAAATCAAAGTTCCCTGAAGGGTAATTCTGGCTCCACCATCAAGGCAACTCTGGAGACTGGGCAAGTCAAACCTGAAAGCTGTCCTGAAAGGGGACACGAAACCTGTATTACTCTATTCCATTACATGTCAGATATGTTTTTAGGATTTCCAATGGGGCAATGTAAAATTCTCACCTTTTTAAACTCCAGTGGCCCAAAAAGAGACACAGGTCTGGGTTTTGGCAGAGAAAACACATGAGATAAGGTGGTAAGTGCACTGACACCTCTGATGTGCGTTTCAATGAGAGGACAAAAGACGCTTAAGTAAAGGAGGGGAGCAAGTGCAATGTACCATAGCAGAAGGAGGAAGAACTCACAGTAGTTAGTGAACAGCACTAATGACAATCACAATCAAATGGGAAATAAAATAAAAAGATTTAGAATTCAACCTTTCTTAGGAAAACATTATGGGACGACTAACTGCTTCCAAGAATGAGTGGAAGGAAGAGGAAGAGGTGATAGAAGAAGAAAGAAGAAAGGGGAAAGATAAGAAAGCATATGTTGAAGGAGCGTTTTTTAAAAAACTAAAAATCTTTCAGAATATGTAAATGCTGATATACATTTTTTAAAAGTCACTATGGAAGGTAAATTTGAAGGTGTAGATAAAAAAAGTTAATAGATGAGATTAAATCTTTCAGGAAACACAAGAAAATGAAACCAATCATACAGGTGAAAACTTTATTTTCAGCAAGATGGTGAAAAACCATTTATTTACATAGGGAAAATAAATAGCAGTAAGGCTAACTGGACATGCAAATGAAACTGCAAGCATGGGCCAAGGAAGTAAGGAAGATCTTCGGTGTTGTCTTTGCTTTTCTCTTTAGAATAAAATTGTCAAGTAATCTTCTGAATGGGCACAAAGAGAAAACCTGGGAGTAAAGGTGAGTTTAGGGAAAACACTGAGAAGAGCGTACAAGATATCCCTAGGTTTATGATGAGGAGTACAGGACAACTTTGAGGGCCAAATGAGGATCCAGATGATGAGTTTAGAGTGAAATCGACTTACAAGCTTCTCCCCTACACTGAGCATATCTCCGCTGCTGTAGAGAAGTGTGCTGCAGGTCGGTGGCACAACATTGCAAAGGAATAAATGGATTTGGCTCGCTCTCTCTTTGCCCTTCTTCCTCTTGTCTGCTGTGCTGCGACAATGGGTCCGGTCGTCATCCATGGCGTATGTACCATGCTCTATAAACCTATATCTTGCTCTTGCTCTATAACCCTATCTTTCTCTCCTCAATAAACCTCTTTTTCGTGCTTGCCTAACTTTGGCATATCTGGTCATTCTTTGACCATGGGCACGCTAAGAACCCACGGTCTCAGACTAAAACATAACACCTTCTCTTTCTTTGGGAAGCCACGCCATCTCTTTGCTCTCTTCCCTCCACCCTTCTCTCTCTCTCTTTCATTCTCTCTGTCCTTCTAAAGGATAAAATAAAGTTTACTTATATGTCTTAAAAAAAAAAGAATAAATAGATTTGTACTTTTGTTCAGAGAGTGATTAAAGTGAGTTATCATGTGGCATCCTTTTATTAGGAAATAAGGGAAGCCAGGTGAGACCTGAAAGATAGAGTATAGGAAGTTAAGGGCTCGATGTGAACAAAAGATCAGCCAGAATAGAGCTAATGAAATAAAAGACCTCTAAGGAAAGGAATTGTATACATGTACAGCATTGAACTTCTGAATTTCAAGAATTCTGTCATTCAGAACAATGAGATTTAGGGTATGGCATTAAATTGTTATCAAGAAATTATGACATGAGGGTAGAATGTTGAATACTTTATTCACATGTAGAAATTGGTTTGGGTGGTAAGGTGACCAAGAGATCAGATATAATGTTGTAATTTGGGAGCATAATATTATATAATGCAAAATGCAAAGTTAGCTTTTAAAACACCCCAGCCAGAGTCCTAATCTCTAGAACTTAATATCTAAAACTATAAATTGTAATTAATACTATTTCTCCTACCGACTTAGCTAGTTATTCATTAGTAATAATGAATGTGATCTCTCATCTAATATGTAAAGTTCTTGGAAAATATCACATTGCCCATCAAGATTGAATGTTTAAAATCTCACATAATGGCAAGCATAGTGCAACACATCAGAGCTGCCTAATGTGTGGTAAATCGAATTGAGCCAATATTTGAAAATGCCAGATATCTTTGTTCTTCCTTAAATGCAGTGTGATTAGGGAAAAAGAGGTAGCTGGCCTCAGATCATATGGTATTGATCAATGTTCTTCTTAGATAAACAAGTATAATTTGATGTAAGTTACTATCTATCTTTGTCTAGGAAATACAATTGAATAGTCAGCAGGAAAACCAAATTGCCACTCCACTTAAGCAATAAGACGCAGCAGGGAATGATATTGTTACATTAAACTCCCTGAAGTGAGTTAATGTGATTATAATGTGGTTTCTTTAAATAAACCAATTATAGTATGCACAGGTAATAAATTATCAGTATTAGTATAAAAAGCTAAATTTTGCATTTTCTATTTTTCTGTATGTAAACATTTAAATGTTTCTCCTTAAACATGAACATTCTTATGTTACTGCTGTACAGTTCACTGAGCCAGAAATATTTCATTCTTCATTGAATTATTATTTCTTTCATTTATGTGTTAATTTTTTCATTCACTTATGTAAAAATACTTACCAATTAGGGCTGTATGTGGAATTTAAATATGATACATACTATACATGTGGTACATAGGCGTTATAATAATTTTGTTAAAAGAAGTCATATTATAACCACGTTAACTCACTGTTAGACTGTTAGGGAGGAGGAGGGATACTATTATGACAATAGCAGAACCTGCTGTGTCTTAATATTTAAAAGGAGATGTCCTCAAAGAGTTTATAATCTGATAGGGGAAAAACATATTCAGAACAATAACTCAAATGTCAGGAAAAAGTGTTTTAAGCTCCACAGAGAAATAAAACTGGATTGTACACGAGATTTAAGAAGGGAGAAATAGCATTTCCTTGAAAGAATGAACAAAAACTTCCCAGAGAAGATAATATTTTAAACAAATCAGGAAGGACAAGTAGAATTCTACAACCAGAAATAAGAAGAGTTGTCAAGAGCGGAAGAGTACACAGTTAAGATAGTCCTGAGTAAGTTCAGATAGTAATGGGCATCATCTTTTAAATTATTTCTAATTGAAATAAAATAGAAGCATTTTACATAATCTTTCTATGAATGTATGCATATAAAATTTTCAATTAATTGTTTGAGAAATATTCACTGAGCATTAACCCTGTTCCATGCATAATGGAGGGAGCTCAGAGTAATTTGACCTATTATATTAGTGGCAAAAAAGAGAAAAAAAAAATCTGGCAATAATCTATTTAGAGTTACAACCGACAGGCTTTGCTGATGGACTAGAACAGTGTAAGTGAAAAAGTGCAGTTAAGAATAACTACAATGTTTGGGCTACACCAACTGAATGGATGGTGCTGCCATTTACTAAGAAGGAGAACAGAAGTTAAGCATTTGCAGGCCTGTTAGTCCAAAGATGACTGTGACTCATTTCTTCTCTAAAATGCTGTAATAAATATCTTTCTGCCTAGAATTTTTCTGTATTTAGGGAGCTGTAGACTTGAATGAGTCTATCTGTTTACCTTAGACAGACTGGGAATTGAAGGAGGCTAGTTCTTGCACCTTCTCTGACTGACCATTCCAACAATCCATCTCTCTCCAGTCTCTGCCATTCCTGCATTAGCACTGTGTCAGCATACACCCTTTCTTAGCATACAGTCAACCACATAAAAAGATATTGGCTAACCTTCTTGAAAAACCTTCCCCCTCAGCTTTGAGTAGCAAGGTCAGCCATGGGCTTCCCTTCCTTACACTTCCATAGGAAGTGATATCCTCCTTCACAAAAGTCTTCTTGACAAAGGATGACTTCCTTTTTCTCCTTAATTATCAAGCCAGTTTGGCTACTTTTACACCTGGGGGAAACTGGTACTCATATTTTGAAAAATCAGCCTTGAGAAAGTTAACTGTGTTTTACACACACAAAGTTTTCTATATTGTAAAGACTGCATTATTCAGTAGTCTCTAAGAGCAAGAAAATATTTATTATTATTTTATAAAAAAGTAAATTATTTTAAATAGATTGCTATTTAAAATTTGGCATCATTAACTATTATTTACTAATTAAAAAAATTAACCTAGTCTATAAAGTAAGAAAACTATTACTTACTCCTTCATTAAGGGTCACTAGAATTCACTGTTACAACCATAGCTGTGGTTTTGGCCTTCAGTTCCATGATTCTTTTTCACATCAAAAGTTGGTTATTATCTTGGGTTATAACGTATGATTTTGTGATGTACTTAACACAACCTCCCACAATGCCCCCCCCAAAAAAAAACCCTAAAACAATAACAACAAAATCTTACCACTGGTTTGATTAAAGAATCCCAACTTAGTGAGATTTTATTTTTCCAGTAACTGCTATCAAGTGGGCTCTTTAGAATCATCCTTTCTCATGGGTTACGACTTCCTCTTAATAATATGTATTAATTTAGTTTCATAAATTTTCAGTCATAATGAAAAGATTGGATTTACTCCTAATAGTAATAGAAAATTATTGATGAGTGTTAAGCTAAGCAAAGACATGATGTATTTAGTGTATCAGGAAAACTACTCTGAAGTCAACATAGTGAAAAAATAGTTCTGGAGATATGGAAAAATGTTAGTTAAGAGATTTTTTTTAAGTCACCAAAGGAAAAAATTTTGTTATCTGCATTAAGAATTTGATAGAGAAAGTGGTTAATGTGAAAGTTTTAAGATATAATTAGGAAGTAGTATCAACAGGAATTGAAGACCAACTGGTTGTGCAAAGTAAAGGGAAGTGGGATACAAGGATGAAGGCAGGTTTCTGGCTTTAACAGCTGGGTGAATGTTGATGATATTCTTTGAGATTGGACATTCACAAAGGAAAACAAGGAAGAAAGTGGTGTCAGTTTTAATCATGTTGGCCCTGAGCTAACAGTGATGTTTGGTATTGAGAATTAAAAATAAAATCCTAAGCCCTCCAGCCAACTAAACAGACTTCTACTTGCCTAAGGAAGCCCCAGAGAAACCTTAAAAACTGAGTTCCTGGCCATGATGGGAGGGGAGGTTAGCCATGCCTCATTATAGCCCCTTCCTTTTGTGGTTTAAACACAACAACTGAGGGCCATTAATGTTAAAATAAAGGTCATAAGACTGACAGAACACACTCTATGTGGCAATAAGATACCAAATTATTATTATTTTTTATTTCTGCATATTGTGGGGGTACAAATGTTTAGGTTACGTTGCCCTTGCCCCACCCCCCCCAGAGCTTCAAGCATGTCCATCCACCAGATGGTGCGCATCGCACTCATTATGTGTGTATGTACCCATCCCCTCCTCCTCCCTCCCATCTGCCCGGCGCCCGATAAATGTTATTCCTGTATGTGCACTTAGGTGTTGATCAGTGAAACGAATTTGCTGGTGAGTACATGTGGTGCTTATTTTTCCATTCTTGGGATGATACTTCACCTAGTAGAATGGGTTCCAGCTCTATCCAGGAAAATACAAGAGGTGCTACATCATCGTTGTTTCTTATAGCTGAATAGTACTCCATGGTATACCAAATTATAAACAGGACCTAAGTTCATGCCAGACAAGGATTAAGTCATGCACCCCTACAGTTAAAGAACATAATATGTTCTAACCATCACAGGTATTTCTTTTTTTTCTGGTAGCTAAACAAGCACTGGCCTTGAGAAAAACAATATTAAAACAATTGCAGCTCATGCTTCACCAGACTGACTGACTCCTAACCCTCCCCTCATCTCCCTTTTCCACAAGTCATAACTAAGGATTTGGTTGGAAAAGAGACTGATTTCAGTAACTTTTCTTTGGTAGAAAGACCAAGGAATGGCTTTGGCCAGTTTATGAAGGCTGTTCACTTGAGTGCTTTAGTGTCCCTGCTTCACATTTTGACATATGAATCGTCATACATTTAAATGTTAAGTTTCTAGCCCAAAGTGAAAATGGGACAAACATAACATGCATGTTTGCTTACCATGTGTGTGTGTGACCCCCTTTCAAGAATATTTATAGCCCCTCTTGTAACCTGTTGAATATGTATGTTTGGCCAACCCATTCAGCTTAAATTCCTGTCTCACCCTTTCCTCTCCCAGGTGCCTGACTTTCAATCTCAGTTGGAGGCTTCCCAGCCTATCAGGGTGGCCACATTGCAGGTTTTAAGCCTTTGTAAGAAACAAAGGTCTTCTCTGTAATTGTATACATCTCATGATTTTTAAATTGACAGTATTCAGTTGGACGTGTGAGTCTGAAGCTCATTAAAGAAGTGGTGTTTGGCTATCTAGATGATGGAATCATCAGAACTGATGGGAATTGAGTCATGAGAGGATATGTAAAAACCCTAAATTATTATAATATGTGAAAGAAGAAAACGGATTCTATGAGATACTTGATAAAATGTAGCAAGGTAACAAAAAGGAAACCCAGGGTGTATGATTTATGGAAGTTTTGTTAAGAGTAAGTACAACGTGTGTGGAATATAATATGGAGATACCTCAAAGAACTAAAACTGCCATTTGATCCAACAATCCCACTACTAGACATCTACCCTAGGAAAAAAAAAGACATTATATAAACAAGACATCTGCATTCCAATGTTTACAGCAGCGCAGTTCACAATTGCAAAGATGTGGAAACAACCCACAAAGATGTGGAAACAACACAAGTGTCCATCAATACATGGGTGGATTAATAAAATGTGGTATATTTACACCACGGAGTACTACTCAACCACAAAAGACAAAGATGAACTATTAATAACACCTCTTGTGTTATCCGGATGAAGCTGGAGCCCATTCTCTGAAGAGAATGAAGTATCACAAGAATGGAAAAACAAGCACCACATGTACTCACCATCAAATTGGTACTAATTGATCAACACTTATGTGCACATGTATGGAAGTAACATTTATTGGGTGTCAGGCAGGTGGGAGGGGGAAGGAAGGGATGGATATATTCGCACCTAATGGGTGAGGTGCACACTTTCTGGGGGATGGGCACGTGGGTGGCTCTGACTCGGGCAGTGCAAAGGCAGTATATGTAACCTAAATGTTTGTACTCCTGTAATATTCTGTAATAAAAAAATAAGAAATTAAAAAAAGCATTTCAAGAAAGAAAGATACAATGTCAAATGATCCAGGGAATTTGTAAAATAAAAACTGAAAGTGGCCATTGCATTTGTCAAAAATAAAGATGTTTGTGATATCACAGTACTACTTTCATGAGAAAAAGAATAAGAAGAGATGACAGATAACAGTGAATTGTGGCATGAAGAGAGGTGAAATAGGGACACAAAGAAAATCAACATTTTGAAGAAATTTGGAGAGGGCTAGAATAGAGGCTGGAGGGAAAGGTGAGAACAAAAAATGTGTAAATATCAGAGATTTGAGCATATTTAAATGTTTATGAGAGGAATACCGTAGAAAGAGAAGTTGAAGATATAGAAGACAGATCGGTAATAGATAGAATACGGTCCCTTTGGATAAAAAGGTAGTAAATTTTGGTGGCTTGCTGGAAGAATTACCGTTAGAGTCAGCAAATTAATTTCTATTACATTGTAGTGGAGAGAAAAAACAAAATGAGAGTAATTACAGGTAGTTTTTTAGGTTTGGCAGTTGAATTTGGGGGGAGTTCATCTAACAATCCTAGTCCTAAGTGAGCAGTTGCTGAAGTCATCTCCAGAGGATAACCAATGGTCATAATAGAACTGAAGATTTAGGAGAAGTGAGAAATATATTTAACTGCCTTTCTGAAGAAAAGGAGAAAAGAGCTGACAAACACAGAGGAATTTCCAGTCTGCATTGCAGACACTAACAGGGATAGATAGCATGGATTTATAAAGGAAACAATATGTACAGTTGATTAGTGTTTTTCTTTTTTCCTCTTTTTTCTTTTTTCCCCTTGAAATGAAATAAAATATAGTCTCTTTAATGGTTTGTTAGCCAATTAAATTGATTTAGTGTTGGAGATTGGTCAGGTAGTGCTTCAAAAAGACAACAAGAGATGCAGACATTTTTCAGTGTTATGGAGTTGGACATAAGGAATTGGAGATAGTGTTTTGTTTGATAAAACAATAAAAATGTCATGTTATTGCACAAGGTAGAGTTAATTTTATAAATATAAAATGTTCATGTAAATATAAAATGATAGCCAAATTACATATACTGTGATCTACTTTTGTTTTCTTGATTTGAGGATATTTAAATATTTAAAATATCAATGTATTTACCCTTTGTCTTAAAGTCAGGTAAAAGAATTACTTTCTGGTCGAAATCAATGATTACTTAAAGATAAGTTCATGTAAACATGTAATTTTTTTACCATGATGTTAAGGGATATATTGTCATTTCTTTGTGCTGCAGCTACAATAAAATATATTTTGGAATATACAAACATGTGCTTACATTTTTTGCTCCCAAATTCTGCCTTATCAAAGGTAGTAAAAACTCTCTATATCTATATTCAGGGACTAAAATAATAATGATTTAGATGCCTGCCACTTCTCTAAAATTATTACATTTTGCATAATCTAAATTTACATGATAGGGTTTACATTAATATTTTAGCTGACTTAAAGTTTAAATTGAACTTAAATTCATATTTATTATCAACTCTCTGTAATCTGAATGCCATGGGCTTTCTTCAGGCTGTGGGCACAAATTAGATCCCATTAATGATAAATCTGAACTTGGGTAACTCCATAGTTTCCCCTGTGTAATTGTAGGCCCCAAAACTGCCACTCAAAGTTCCACACAAATCTTTCAGTGCTACTAGATTTTAAAGCTGGAAAATATTAAACAATTTTATTTGTCAATCTACCCGAATTTCAGTTCTACTTCAGGTATAAAACAGTATGGTATATAAAGTTACATTTTACAAAATTCTAAAAATTCTGAGCTCCTTTAATGCAGGAACTGAGCTATAAGTATTCCTGCTCCTTGCTATGCTCAAATTTTAGCTTAGCATATACTCATAAAGTAGCATATATAGTTTCTGCTCATATTCCAGTGGTCAGAATTTAGTAACATTACCTTATCTTGCTAAAAAGTATGTTGGAAAATAGTAGTTTATATTCTGAGCAGACATATGCTTGACTAAATTTAAGGTTGTATTTTTGTGTGAGAGAAGGGGAGAATGGGTATTGGTAAGCAACTAATAATTTTTCCACAGAGATTAATTGCATGTGTTTTATTCGATAAAGTGTGAAGAATCACAGTAAGAAGTCATGAGCATTTGATAAGTTTTCCCAAGAAAAATAACTACTCTCAACCTTCTTCTCCATTGATAGAGAGCTTACTTGAGTATGAGGTAATAATGTTGATAGAGAAAGAGCTAAATTGGGAAAGGATTGGACAAAAACTATACTATTGAAAGTTACATAATTTTATAAGTCCCAGGAATATTTACAGTTTTCAGTTGGAATTGAATAGTAAGAATTCTTGCTTCCCTTATATTCTCAGGTCCATATTGTTGGTAATGTTTCTTAAATTCAAAATATAAAATGGTGTCTGCTTTCTTGATGTCAAAGGCATAAGAAATTAATGGATTTATTAATTAAGCAAACATTTTCAAAGGACCTGCTATATACTCTAGGCACCAGAAGATACAATGGTGCAAGAAACAAATGTAAAGTTTAAATCTACAGAAAAAGAAAAATAATATAGCAGTAAACAAATATGAATGATAATTGTAGGTTTTAAAAATACTTATGGAGGGAATAAATAAAATACTATAATAAAGAACATCGCAGAATTCAACATTTAGTAAGGTAATTAGGAAGCCTTTTTGGCTAGGGGTAGGTAGAGAAAATCTGTTTGGCAGGATGGTAAATACCACACAGCTTCATGATAGTACACAACTGGGCTTTCCTAGGGCTAGGAGGAGGGCACACACAGAGCATTATGTCTGCCATCAGGGATCACAGAAAGGAGCCAATAGCATAGCCTAGAAAGTGGGACATTTTTATGGGCACCAATCAAAATGAATATTAGCCAGAAATCAATAAAATGGTCCTTGGGATCCTTGATACTGTAAGCATTTGTCCTTTAATTGCTAATTGTGAGGAGATCTGGGGAGACCCAGTAAAGGAGCTTGCAGGTCAAAGCAGCAGTGGAACACTGGAGGGGCTTTGGTCAGTGTCTATTTATGAGAAAAAATGGGTTAAGCCTTGGTAATGGCTTGGGGAAGAGTCTAAGAAAATTTTCCATCATGCAAACTGGGGGGCTATGGGCTTTGAACTTCCTGCTACTGCCCAGGAAAAGATTTAGTAGGCTTTTGTTTGTCGTTTTGCTTATTTGCTTGTTTTGTTTTTATTGGCTCAGCCAGATGTGGAAAAGAGAGAGAAAGAAAAGCTATCGGTGGTAAACATCAAAAACAGAGTCAGAGCCTGTATTATAAATCCCATTGCTAGGTTTATTTTGACCTCATATATAATTATAGTTTGTGAAATTCTTGGCCTGTAACCCATAAAATAAAATTATATTGCATATACCCAAACAATTAAAATACAATTCACTCAAGTGTATGAAAATGTAGTGAGGCATTAATGTGGATGGCATTTAAAAAGCCAAATACAATGAAAAATTAGAGTTTAATTTATCTAACTTTTCACCAGATTAATATGATGCTTCATACAAGGGCTTTTGAAAATGTGTAAAGAAAAATAGAAATCGTCCACAGACTTACCTGAAAAAAATCTGTTAATATATTCATATTTTCTTCCTGTCACTGATCTAAATATGCATCTATACTATATCTGTATCTGATTCCATATTTTTACATATTTACATCTGTATGTCTGTATCCATATCTGTAAGTGTCTATAGTTTTCCCAGCTTGACAATAATGGTATTTTAAGCTAACATTATCTCAGGTGCTGTCCTCTATGAAAATATATATTCTTAAAAATCATTCCTTTGCATAAATATTCCAAATATATTTAACTATTATTCTTTTTTATATATCGTTTTAGGTTTTGCTATAATAAAAAATAGAAAGCCGTCAGCTACTAAACACTTTTAATATCATCCCACTCCTTTAGGTTGGATTCCTACAAGTGGGTGTAGTCAGTCAAACAGTACAAATGATATTAACATTAATTTATATTTCAAATCTGCTTTTAAAAGAACTCTTAACAATTTCCAAATTTAGCATAGTATGAGAGTAAATCTCAAGAAATACTATAATGTGCATATGTGTGTGTGTGTGAATCTCCCAATATATACATCTATTTAAATTTTTGATGATAAAATAGCTGAAAATGAAATCACAGTTGTATAATCTGTACTTCCTTGAAGCTGAGAGATAATTTTCCATGAATTTCTATCATTTCTACATATCCAGACATCACAGCCCTTGTGCTCTAGAACTATCTTTTCAAGAATGTTTTTACATGCCTCCCTGGAAAATTAGAGATCAGGACCACTTCTGAAACAAATGTATTTACATTTCCAGATAATAAAGATAAAGTCAGTAACTCCCTCTGAAGTGAATTAAAGATGTCTTTCCAATAAGACATTACAGGTTAACAAATATAGAGATGCTGCCTTCTGCTCCACCAGGGATTTGCTTACATTCCAAAGTAATAAATATAATGCCTGTCTGAAGAGGAGAGAATGGACAGGTTTGCCAGCAGTCCTTCTGTAAGATCAGTTATCCTAAATGCAGGATTCTTCTGTAACATTTTCCCACTCTATGTTCATGTACCACTTGGCCCTCATTGTGTTGCCCAGTGGAAACTGGCATTTGGGGAACTGATGGAAGATGTTACTGTGTATAATACTTTTGATGTGAATAATAAACTTTGTGTCTTACTCAGAGGTCTAATGTCCTTGCACCAGTGTGAAACTGCAAGGTTATGACTAACTTGCTAGTTTGCCAGTGCAGTGAAATCTCAGACCCTTTAGTTTTTGATTGGACGTCTTTTTTTCTTTTTTCTTTTTTGAGACAGAAGCCTAGCTCACAGCAACCTCAAACTCCTGGGCTCAAGTGATCTTCTTGCCTCAGCCTCCCTAGTAGTTGGGACTACAGGTGTGCACCACCACGCCCAGCTAATTTATTTTGTTTCTATTTTTAGTTGCCTAGCTAATTTTTCTCTATTTTTAGTAGAGATGGGGTCTTGCTCTTGCTCAGGCTGGTCTCGAACTTCCGACCTCAAGCGATCCTTCCGCTTTGGCCTACCAGAGTGCTAGGATTACAGGAGTGAGCCACACCGGCCCTGGCAAGAACCGGCCCTGATTGGACATCTTAATGCTAGATAATTAGTGGAATTGAAATCACTTTATATATTGATTAACAATTTGCATTTCATGGTTTATAAATTTGTTTTTAATAAGTTTTTCCAACATGTCTAAAGTGGTGTTTACATTATTAATTAATGTGTATCATTATGTATGAGAGAGATAAATCCTTTGTTGTATTTGCCCCTTTTGTCATTTGGCTGTTAGTTTTATAACCTTTTACAGTTTGTTTTTGCAGTTTGAGGCAAATTTACCAATTTTATTTTTTATTCTTTTCACTAATTTTATGGTTAGGAAAAGTATTTTTGTTCTAAAAATTTCTTTATTCTTGTTTTGAACTTTAATTAACTCATAATGTAAGAAATTATTTTCTAGCTTTTTAGTGGCTTATCTTTTAAAATTTAATCTTTAGGAAATCTGGAATGTATTTTGGTATGTGGCATGCCGTCATAATTTAATTAAAAGTCACCAAACATACTACCCCTTTCACCAACACCGTTAATTGAAAAGTTTCTAACTTGAGTAGCTTTTAATGTTTTCTTATAGATCTATTCCTTATGTAACCTAGTATAATGGTTAAGATAGTTTTGTGTTCAAAACATCCTATAACCTTGATTCTTTTATCAAACATATAAAAAGTAATATTATAATGTAAATATATAATTCAAAGAAAGTCTGATAGTAATTTAAAAATATTTAAAAGGAACATCTATAATTTATTCATTTAACAAATACTTTGATTACACAATAGACATTTCTCATTTTACCATGGATTCTGCTTTAATAGTCCTGATATGTTCAATACCAAGCCTAGGTATATTTTCAATCTCTCCATGAGAATCTATGGTTCATCAAAATTTAAAAACCCATTTCATACATATTTGAAAATAGATGATATTTGATTTATATAACTATTTAACACTAAGGAAGAAAACAAATTGTTATGTCAAAGCATAATTGTCTTATAAAAATTAAGTGAATATCTTTAAAGAAAAGTCTGTTTTTTGTGCTGCTAACAGAGGAGATGACCCTTCCCTTGGATGTGTAAAAGTTGATCTTGTGCTTTGCTTGGATATGAGAAAGAGCTGAATCTCTTTGCAGGATAAAGCGAAGAGAATTTATATTCTTTATAATTCTCAAGAACAAGATCTATGGAGTGTGAACGGTTACCATTGATGGAGTAGTTCCCAGATGGACTTTAAAAGGAGGAATATATAATATATATTATATATAATTAAATTTTAAAGGTTTTTACAGAAAAATATAGAAATAAAAAAGCATCAAAATACAAAATTTACAGCTAAAATAATTTTCAGAAGGAAAAGCATGTAACTAGCGCCCATATTAGGAAGAACACTTCCATTATAATTGACCCCTTTCCTACCCTTTCTAATCACTGTTCTCCATCAAATATAAACATTAAGATGATTTATAACAGTTACAGGTTTTATTAGTCTGGTTCTGAAGTTTTCATAAATGGAATTCTCCAGTATAAAACCCTGTTGTCTGGTTTCTTTCATCCACGTAGTTTTGTGTAGTTTACTTCATAGTTCTATAGAAGGATCTAAATCTTGCACTGTTCACATTTTGGGCTGGGTAATTCTTTGTTGTGGGGCTGTCCTGTGCAGGGGAGAATGTTTAGCAACATCACTTGCATCTACCTACTGGAAGCCAATAAAACTTCTATAGTTGCGCAACTAAAACTGTCTTCAGACATTGTCAAACATCCCCCGGGGATAAAATTGCCTCCAACTGAAAACCATGGTCCTACAGGATTCAAGTGAATGTGACAAAAATTGTTAATTCATTTTACCGTTGGTTGGCACTTGAGGTTTTTCTCTTATTTTATTTGCTGCTATGAACATTCTGGTACATATCTTATGGTTACTGTATGCAAATCTGTTTGGTACATACATAGGGATGAAGTTATTGAGTCAAAGGATATGTTTTAGTAGATATGCTAGTTTTCCAGAATGGTTGTGTTGATTTATTCTCCTGTCAGAAATGTGTGTTACAGTTGCTATATAAAACTTGGTATTTTCAGCCTTAAATTTTAGCACTTCCAATAGGTTCGAAGTGTTATCTTATTGTGGCTTCCATTTTGTAATGTTTTACCTTTATGATTAGTTTTCTTTTGTGTGTCCCACTTAAGATATTTTGTCTGCCCTATATATTTTCAAATTTTTTCTTCTAGGACTTTAATTGCTTTACCTTTCATATTAAGAAGTACAGTTCACAAGAAATTAATATTTTATGTAGGGAAAGATGAAGCATATTTTACTTTTTCATAAATAAATATCCAATTGATACAGTGCCATTTATTAAAAGACTACTCCCATTGAAATTAATATGTCATGCAATTCACTATGTCGTGACATTGTGATATTTATGTTATAAATCAAGTAGTTTATGTGGCAACATGCCTATGTTCCTGTGGCAGCATTTCTAATCAAGGCTTATGCGTGACAATGATCTGGTTGATTTTATTCCACAGGTTTTGATACCTTGACTCAGGTCAATAGAGGACTCACTGCTGCCCAAACTGGGTTACTTCAACATGATAGTGTGCAACAGAGATCCCTTGGTCTTCCCCTTTCTCAGAGTTCCAGTGACTAAACAGCTGAATATGTCCTGCTGATGAGGACTACTTACTCCCTTGCATTGAGGACAACTTAAATCATTATACGTTTTCTTTACTGTCTCTGTGTAAGTTTCATTATTTTAATAATTTTACTACTCTGGGTTGTTATAGATGAGATGAGAACATGGAGCCCAGATATTTAGGCAGGAATTTTTGTCTTTAGTTTGTTCTCATGGTTGAGTATTGGTATTCATTGAACCTCCAGGTCACTGCCCAGATTCCCACACATATAAGTGTTCTGGTGCGAACAGCCCCAAATATTTGAATTTTGTTAAAATTTTACTAAGGCAACTTAAAACTTCAGCCACTCTGGGGAACTTGAAGTATAAATAAACTCTTCACCTATATAATGTCTCAGATCAAAGGGCCCAAAGCTTCCAAATTATCAATAGTCAACATTTTTTGATTGATATAAAAAGTCCTCTAAAATACAGAAAATTGTAAAACCACTTCCCTTAAAAGACCTTAGAAAGACTAATATATAAACATAAAAAGCAAAATAAGCAAAAAAAAAAAAAACAAAACAAAAACCCACAAACATAAAACACCAACACATTGTACATTGTATAAAAACACATATGATCTGTCCAATGCTGAAAAAAGAAAAAGACTAATAAAATCCTAATTTAAAATCTGCTTCTTCTCTCTTGATTCAATGTTGGTTTTGTCTCCCTTCTGACCTCCACATGACTTCTTCTATCCCTGTGTTCTGATTACTGTTCCTCCACCTCCTCCTGCACTTTGCCAGAATCTATTCTCTTAGAGATATCCATTTTTCTAGATTTTCTAATTTATTGGCATATAGGTGCTCATAGTAATTGGTAATGATGATTCGAATTTCTGCAGTATCAGTTGTAGTGTCTCATTTTCAACTCTGGTTTTATTTATTTGGGTCTTCTCTCTTTTTTATTAGTCTGGCTAATGGTTTGTCAATTTTGTTTATCTTTTCAAAAAACTAACTTTTCTCTTCATTGATTTTTTAATATTTCTTGTTTCATTTATTTATGCTCTGATCTTTATTACTTCTTTTCTTTGTCTAATTTTGGGTTTGGTTTGTTCTTGTTTTTCTAGCTCTTGAAGATGCATCATTATGTTATTTATTTATAGTTTTTCTACTTTTCTGATGTAGGCACTTATTGCTATAAATTTTCCTCTTGTTTGCATTTGCTATATTCCATAAGTTTTGGTATGCTGTGTTTTAATTTTCATTTGATACAAGAAATTTTAAAATTCCCTTTTCAATATCTTCATTGACCCACTGGTCATTCAGCAAAGAAGTTTCATTGGTAGAAATTTCAAGTAATACACAGATTCTGCATTTGTCTCACTCCCTGTATCTTGGGAACTGATCAACACACCTTTCTGCTTAGTGATTTCACTCTAATGAATCTGTGAGGGGAAAACCTATCTGGAAATGAGGTGCCAGTATGAATGATGAATGAGATGACGTCTTTTTGGAAATCCCTGAAGGAGATGAATTCCTGGCCCACAGTTTTATGATAGTGTAGATTGATTACTCACTCTGATGCCTCCACTGTGACATCTGAGACCTTGAGTTTGTTTTCAATAGCATCTTGGCTAAAGACAGTTCATATCTGGAGCATATTAAAGAGGCCGAGGCCATAAAGTTCTTCATCAATCCATATATGTCTCACTGAAATTGGCCCAATAACTATTAATGAAAGAGTCTTTTGAAGACCCATTATATCACATTCCTCCAAAAAGGGACCCCAAATTCTCTATATTAGCCTGTATAATATCCTTTCTGTCCATAAAAAAGGTAAATGAGTGTGGTTAAATATTGTACAAGACTTACAGACCATTAACATGTTTGTACATCTTCACCTCCTGCAATTCCCAATCATAATGCAATCCTGTCATTCCTCAATCCTGGGACAGCTAACTGTAGTGGTTGATCTATATTCAGCATTTTAAAAATGTACTTTTCCATCCAAGTCAGTACCTTTTTTCATTTACTTGGGGAAATAACCAACACACATGGTAGTTACATTGCACTGACTTGGGGAAGCATTCTCAGATACTCAGCCAGGCTCCACTCTCATTCGTGGGTGATCTTCTCCTCCATTCTCCAGATAGAAAGGCTTACAGAATGGATACCCTCCTCTTGCTGACAAAAGATTTTAAAAACAAACTTTAATTTTATTCAACACTAGTGCATTTTCTAGGCCATAATAACATACAAAATGGTAAATCTTGTTCCCTCAAAAATTGGAAGCTATTTATCATTTTCACTGACCAATTACTGGAAGAAAACATAGAGGATTTGTTGTTGCCATAAGATACGGTACGTAGGATGTCTATTAAATAACATTTCTGAACTTAATGCCCCTTTATATAATCTAATAAAAGCTAAAATATCTGAACCTTTGGCTTGGATAGATTCACAAGAGACTGTCTTCAGTAACATTAAGCATTTCCTTCAAAACCTTCCACCTTAAACTACCTAATGATCATAAAAGTTTGTTTCTATATGTATATGAAAAATTAGGACTAGCATTGGGGATTATTACTCAATGGGACAATAGATATCAGAACCCCATTGTTTATTATAAGTTTTTACTTAACTCCATAGCAAAAGCTTATCCTTGTTTATACACACTGTGTGCAGTTGCACAGTTGACTAAATTCTGCAGTGACTTTTACTCAGGTCTTGGGGCAACTCTAGCACCACACACCCAATTATGAAAACAAACAAAAGGACCACATTGGAATGGATTAAATTATTTATTCCACCCAATTGGTGTCTGGCCACAATGAGACAGCTCTGTGGATGGCCTTGAAACATTGAGATGAAGACTCTAAAAAAATTTTAAACCACCGTGTAAAAGAAACTTAAAAACATCTTAAGTAAGCCTTATTTAGAAAGCTTTGACAACACTACAGCGATGTCTCTAGCGCATGTTCTATCTGTGAACACCACGATCCTAAGAAAAATGTAAGGATGACTCATGCCCACATCTTTAGGCTTCTTCACACATCTACAGCTTTTTAATTGAATTAAGCCTCATATGGTTATAAACAAATTCTTACTATTGTCTGTATGTTTCTGGTTAACTAGAACCTTTCTTTGCCAAAAGACACTTGCTTTGATAGTAGAAAAGCAAATTTTAGACTTTGTATTACTCTCTTGCGGAAACTACCTATTTGTGTAGTGATGGGGTGCCCATTTTATTGGAACACTAATTAACGTATTCAGTAAGGCTCCACATTTTGCTTGCAAACTTCACTTTCACAGTCCTCAGATAAATTAGAGTGAATAAATGGTACACTAAAATTAAAAATGCAAAACAATTTGAAGAACTTCGTTGGCTATGGACAAAGGCTTTGCCTTTAGCTCTCACGGCTATGGGCTGCACTCCAACAAGAACTCGTAGACTATGCATGTGAGAAGTACGTGAGTTTCTTACTTAATGCCATGCAAAAACTCAGAAATATAATTTATTATGCCATGACGAAAATAACCATTAAGAACCTAGGGATCCCAAGTGAGACTGCAAGAATTGGTAGAAATTTCAACAAGCTGTGGTGCAATAGAGAAAGACTTTAAATGTATTCGGCTCACAAGACAGTACATGTGCTGACTCAGGGAAAGAAGGATTCACCTATTTACCAAGAGATATAGTGGATATTTTTCAACATAAACAAGATGGTTAGGAAAACTAACAAGAAATTAGAAGGAAAACAATTATTATACAAATTTATATCAATTTCCCTAGAGACTCAGAGTAGGGCTGAGATCTGTTCTCTTGGCTTAATCAAGGAAGTTGAGTATAATATATTTTCCAAGACATTTTGATAATTCTGATATTATAATAGTATTAGTTTTCTGCAGGATTGATTGCTCTGTTCTCACCAGAGTCTTAAATGCATGTGCACATCAATTCATCAGCCAGATAATTTAAATTCAACTATAAAG
The DNA here is from genome assembly GCA_004363605.1 of Indri indri. Taxonomy (NCBI): domain Eukaryota; kingdom Metazoa; phylum Chordata; class Mammalia; order Primates; family Indriidae; genus Indri; species Indri indri. The sequence goes on from RJWJ010010252.1 coordinate 38,324, forward strand.
ACAAAAGTCACAAGAAGCCCTGATAGTAAAAATCACCAACGAATCTGGGACCACAATCAATGAGTGATGTCAACCTAGAATTCTGAACAAATCTAAATGTGGTCAATTATGATAACCAGCCCCTCTGTTAAACAAAAGGGAGGACTGTGAAAGACCCTGAAGACCTGAAAATTTTCCACTTTAAGCCTTGTATGACATTAGCACGTACTTTTATTTGCCACCATCTTTCTTGGTAGTCTCATGACTTAAATGCCCACATGGCTGAACATACACTCCTCAAACAATGGCTGCTAAACCACAATTACAAATGTTCTGTCTTTTAAGAACTGACTTGATCAATCATTCTTCAAACTAGCTGAACTTCCAGCTTTTTCCTCCTTCTTAAGCTCTGAAACATTTCATCTGTCTTCTCCAATTCAGAGCTTTTATTTGGAAAGCTTTTCATGCTATACTGTTTTAAAAATTAAATATCTAGGAAAAGGTTTTTAAAAAAGATGTGAAAGACCACTACACTGAAAACTCATAAACTCTTTTGAGATAAATTAAAGACCTAAATTAAATAAAGGGAAATACCATGATCATGGATTGGAAAAATCGATATTTTACAAACATTATTTCTGTAGAAAAAAATCAATCAGAGTACCACAAACCACCTTTTAAAACATCTTTTATTTCAAGCTTTGTTCTTTTAAATGTGTGCATTTAAGATTACAAATCCCCTAATATGCACAAACTCCATGCCTTAAGTTTAGATATGCTGCATTTTTATTACCATTTAATCAAAATTATGTTGTAATTTAAATTGAAAATGCATCTGTGACCCATGGGTTATTTAAAAGTACATCATTTAATTTCAAACATTTAATGTGTGTTTAGTTAACCTTTACTATTGTTGTTGATGTTGATTTTAGCCTAATGCCACTTGATTCTATAGATGGTCAATTTTGGTAAATGTACAATAATAAATGCAAAATAATGAATATTCTGTAGATAATAATTATAATGTTCTAAATATTCTAATTAGGTCAAATTTGGTTTTTGTTTTAATCAGATATTTTACTTTTCTACTAGTTTTATCCGTGAAATGTGAATGCTATGAAAATATCTCCCACTAAGTTTTGAATTTGCCTTTGTCTTCTTTTGTTCTGTCAAACTTTGCCTTATGAATTTCAAAGCTATGTTATTGAATCTCTATATAATTAGAACTCTTCTTGAAGGATTTATATTTTTACTATTATCAAATATCCCTCTCTATGTCTAGCAATTTTATTTGCTTTAAGGTCTGCTTTTCTGAAATTAATAGTTACAGCAGCTTTATCTTAGTCAATATTTTCATGGTATATTTTTTCTCCTCTCATTTTCACATCTCTATGTCCTTATATATGCTTCACTTACAGATTTAGGTATTGTTTTTGCTTTTTTAATCCAATCTAAGTATATTTATATGTAACTGTCAATGCATTTAATTCAGTTACTGACGGTTGTGGTAAAATCTACCATTTTGTTGTTTGTTTCATATTCTTCAAACATGTTTTAGATTACTCTTCTGTCCTCTGTTTCTTTGTTGCAGATTAATAAAGTACTTTTTTCTTATGTAATCTTTTTTCTATTAGCTTGTTTGTCATATATACTTTTATTGTTCACTTGGGGAATACATGTAGATAATATTGAATTATCACATTCAAATATAAATTAATATTTTATTATTTCCTAGGCAGTATGATAACCTTAAAACTTTTAAGCCCATTTACCTTTTCTGAATTTTTATTATTTCCATATATTTTAATTCTACACATATTTAAAAACACACTTACTAAAATTATCTTAACCAGTATATATTTATTTATGTTCCTGAAATTACTGCATTTCTATGTTTCCCTGTAGGATCATTTTATTTTTGCCTAGTAATCTTTTAGTACTTACTTTTGCATAGGACTGGTACTGACAAGTTCAGTTTTGAGTTTAGTCCATTTTTACATTTAAAAGGTGTATTTTTCTGTGTATAAAATTATACTATAACACTTATTTTCTTTCAACACTATTCTAAAGTGTAGATATGAATATTGAAGTTAAAATGTAGATGTAAATGTTGAAGTTATTAAATTTAATTAAATATTACAGTAAAGTGTCATCATAATGGCATTGGAAAAAGAAGCCTGTCAATCTGGAATCCATATATAGTTAACCCTTGAACAAAATGGGTTGGAGCTGTGAAAGTCCACTTATATTATACATGGATTTTCTTCCATCTCTGTCACCCCTGAGATAGAAAGACCAACCCTTTCTCTCTTTCCTCCTCCTCAGCCTACTCAACATGGTAACAATGAGGATGAAGGACTTCATGATGATCCACTTCCACTAAATAAATAGTAAGTATATCTTCTCTACCTTATGATTTTCTTAATAACATTTTCTTTTCTCAAGCTTACTTTATTGTAAGAATACAGTATATAGTACATATAACGTACAAAATATGTGTTAATCAACTGTTCATGCTATTGGTAAGGCTTAGAGTCAACAGTAAGCTATTAGCAGTTAAAGTTTTAGGGAATCAAAAATTTTCAATTGTGTAGGGTGTTTGGCACCTCTAACCCTTTCATCACTCAAGAGTACAGAAAAACATTTTTCAAAATTTAAGGCAAAATAAAGACTTTTTCAGAGAAGTAAAAGCCGAGAAAATTCTTTGCCAATAAACCTGAGCCATGATGCCAGAGAGAAACTTGCAAACTTCCATATACAAATAGGAAAAAAAAAAAAAAACAAATCTGGGTATGGTGACTTACATCCATAATTCCAGCTACTGGAGGGGCTGAGGCAGGAGGATTACTTGAGCCCAGGAGTGTGAAGCCAGCCTGGGCAACACAGCAAGACCTTGTATCAAAAAAAAAAAAAAAAAAAAAAAAAAAAAAAAAAAAAAAAAAAAAAAAAAAAGAAAAGAAAGAAAAAACAATTAGTAAAAATTACAGTAAACATAAAAGACAATTTTCTCACTTTTATTCACTTTAAAAGGTAATTAACTAAAGGAAAATTAAAACAATCTATTATGGGATTTCTAATAAATGTAAAACTAAAATATAAGGTAAAAATAGCACAAAGAATTGAAGAAGGATTTTGAAAGTATACAGTTATAAGTTTTGTACAAGATACATAAAGCAATATGTTATTTTATGTAGAATCTGATAAGTAAAATATATATTGTAAACAATGGATCAAGTATTATATATAAAACATATAATTAAGAAATACTGGACATAAAATGGAATAAAATGTACCAAATTAATACAAAAAGGCAAAAAATAAATAAACATTTGAAAATTTTTTCAAAAGCTAAATGACAAAATAGAAACAAATAGAAAGGTGATAAATTTAAATTCAACCATATCAATAATTTAATTAAATGTAAATATTTTAAGCATCCTAATGAGAAGACAGTGATTATTACATTCCATTATTAAACAAGATCTAACCACATGCTCTCTATAAGAAACCCACTTAAAATTTGATAATATAGATAGATCAAGAGGATAGAAATGAAATAATGTGAATATGCTCATCAATAGAAAGCAACAGTGACTGTGTTAATATTAGTCAAAGTAGACTGCAGGACAAGGCATATTACCAGTGATTAAAAAAAGACATTTTATAGTTTAAAGAGAAGAGGTCAATTCACCAAGATAACTTAACTCCAAGAACAGAATTTCAAAATGCATGAAGACCAAACTAACATGGATCTGAAAGGATAAGTAAACAAACCCACAACTACAGTTGGAAACATAATTTCTCAGTAACCAATCAATTGAAAGAACACCAGTAAGTATATAGAATATCCAAAATAAACTCCATTAAACAACTTGAACTAATTAGTGTTTGTAGTATATTCTACCTAATAACAATAGAATAAACATTTGTTTCATTGAATATGTAACATTCATCACGATAAGCTATACTTTGGACCATAAAATAATTTCAACAAATTTAAAAAGATTAAAATTGTACAGAGTAGGTTATTTGGGCACAGTAAAATTAAACTAAAAATCAAAAATAAAAATATATGTGGAAAATTATAAATATTTGGAAATAAATAACATACTTTTAAATAACCTGTAGTTCAATGAGGAATTCATAAAAAAATGACAAAATATTCCGAGCAGAATGAGAATTAAAGCACAACAGTATCAAAATATATGGGACATGTCTAAAACAATTCTTAGAGAAAAATTTGTGGCATTAAATATTGACATTAAAAAGTAAGAAAGATTTTAAACAAAATTCTCAGTTTTCAAATTAAGAAACTGGAATAAAAAGCATAAATTATATCCAAAATAATCAGAAAAGAAGAAAATAATAAAAATAATAACAGAAAATAATGAAATTATGAACATTAACATAATACAGAAAATAAATGAAAGAAAGAGGCTTTGTTCTTGAATATATAAATAAAATTAATAAATATCTAGCTACACTAGTTACAAAAAAAAGAGATGAGACAAATTACTAATACCAAGAATGAAAGAAGAGACATTACTACAGACTCCAGAGACATTAAAAAGTTATTGTGGAAATTATAAATAATATTTTGCTAATAAATTTATAATTTAAATTAAATTTAATAGGGAGAGGGGGCCAAGATATCTGACTACTGGCATTGCTGGACAAACCGTCCTGGAGGGAAGATTGGATTTCAGATAAAGGCGAAAGGAGAAGAGAAACAGATCAGGTGTAGATCATAGAGAGAGGTGCTGGAGCCTGATGGGGACCTCATCGAGAAAAATTGTAAAGCAGAGAAGGAAGAAGATAAAGGAAAAAATATACCAACTAGGATCAAACCCAAGGAGGCTCAGAGCCCAGAGGAAGGGTAAAGGGGAATCCCTATCTCTCTTCCATGAGCCTTCAGTGACCAGTGAGTGGGCTACCAAGTTTCTTAGATGCTTTTCAACCCCATGAGCCCTGGCACAGAGGCAACATGGACTAGTGGGGAGAACTTGCATGATTCCGGTGCTTGATCATTCCGTGTGAAGATCGCCTATAAGGAGAGTGTCACAAGAGGCCAGAGAGCTGGCTTTCTTCCATTCAGATACTTCCTCCCCATCTCCTTCCCCAACCATTGCAACTGGGAGTGCAGTTGGAGCCAAAAATTTGTTAAGCAGCCACTTCCCCATGGGGGGCACATGATGCAGGCTGAAGTTCCCACAGGTGGATTTAGGGTGCCTATTTTGGAGCTCCCTCACCTTGACACCAAAGCCAGGAAAGGACACTACCAAAAAAAAAAAAAAAAATACTACAGACCAATATCCTTTGTGAATGTAGATGCAAAAATTCTCACTAAAATACTAGCAAACCAAGTTCAAAAGTACATCAAAATATAATATACCATGAACAAGTGAGCTTCATCCCAGGGACACAAGCATGGTTCAACATACATAAATAGATAAATGTGATTCACAACATAAACAGAAGCAAAAACAAAGATCATATGATCATCTCAATAGATGCAGAAAAAGCATTCAATAAAATTCAGCACTTTGTCATGATGAAAACTCTCCACAAACTAGGCAGAAAGAAACATATCTCAAAATCATAAAAACTATATGCACCAAACATCCAACATCATACTGAATGGGGAAAAGCTGAAAGCATTCCCACTAAGAACTGGAACAAGACAAAATGCCTGCTGTCACCACTTCTGTTCAACATAGTGCTGGAAGTTCTAGCCCAAGAAATCAGGCAAGAGAAAGAAATAAGGGTATCCAAATTTGGAAAGAGGAGATCAAATTATCACTTTTTGCTGATGATATAACCTTATATCTAGTAAACTCCAAATATTCCACTAAGAGACTCCTGGAATTTATAAACAAACTCAGCAAAGTCTCAGGTTACAAAATCAACATACACAAATCAATAACATTTTGTACACCAATAACAGTCAAGCCGAGAATCAAATCAAAGACTCGATACCATTCACAATAGCCACAAAGAAAATAAAATACCTAGAACATACTTAACTAAGGAAGTGAAAGATCTCTACAAAGAGAACTATGAAATATTGAGAAAAGAAATTGCAGACGATGCAAACAAGTGGAAAAATGTATCATGCTCATGGATCGGTAGAATTAACATCATTAAAATGTCCATACTACACAAAGTGGTTTACAGATTCAATGCAATCCCCATGAAAATGCTAACCTCATATTTTGCAAACCTAGAAAAAATAATTCTATCTTTGTTTGGAACCAGAAAAGAGCCCAAATAGCCAAATCGATCTTAAGAAAAAGGACCAAATCTGTAGGAATCACATTACCAGACTTCAAACTATACTGCAAGACTATAGTAACCAAAAGTGCTTTGTATTGGCACAAAAATAGAGGCATAGACAATGGAAAGGAATAGAAAACTGAGATATAAAACCATCAACATACAGACAACTGATGTTTGACAAAACAGACAAAAATATACACTGGGGAAAAGAATCCCTTTTCAATCAATGGTGCTGGGTAAATTGGATAGCCACATGCAGAAGAATGAAATAAGATCCACATCTCTCACCACTTACAAAAAGTAATTCAAGGTGGATAAATGACTTAAATGTAAGCCATGAAACCATAACAATTCTAGAAGAAAATGTTGGAAAACCTCTGCTAGATATTGGCCTAGGCAAAGAATTTATGAAGAAGACCCCAATGATCATTAGAGCAACAAGAATAATAAATGGGATTTCATTAAATTAAAAAGCTTCTGCACAGCCAAGGAAATAATCAATAGAGCAACTAGACAACCTACAGAATCAGAGAAAATATTCACAATCTATACATCCAATAATGGGCTAATAACCAGAATTAAATAACCAGAATCTACGAAGAAATCAAATCAGTAAAAAACAAACAAACAAACAAACAAAAAACCAGAAATAAAAAACATCAAAAAGCAGGCAAAAGTCATGAACAGAAGCTTTTAAAAAGAAGATAGACTAATGGCCAAGAAACATATGAAAAAATGCTCAACATCACTAATCATCAGGGAAATTCAAATTGAAATCACAATGAGATATCATTTTACCATTGTTAGAATTGCTTTTATTAAAAAGTCTAAAAATAATAGATGCTGGTGTGGATGTAGAGAGAAAGGAGCACTTTTGCACTGTTGGTGAGACTGCAAATTAATACAACCTCTATGGAAAATAGTATGGAGATACCTCAGAGAACTACAAGCAGACCTACCATTTGATCCAGCAATCCCATCACTGGATATTTACCCAAAGGAAAAGGAGTCATTTTATTAAAATGACACCTGCACTCAAATATTTATTGCAACAAAATTCACAGTTACAATGATGTGGAATCAACCCAAGTGCTCATCAGTTCATGAGTGGATTAACAAAATGTCATATGTATGTTAATATATTATGGAATACTATTCAGCCATGAAGAAGGATGACTTAATGCATTCATCAATTTGGATGGAACTGGAGACAAATATCCTAATTGAAGTATCTTAAAATTGAAAAGCAAGTACCACTTGCACTCACAATTACATTGGAACTAACTGATGAGCACATATGTGCATAGAGAAAAGTAAAATGTAATGGCAATCAAGCTTGGGGGAGGGGCAGGATAGGATGGGCAAAAACCTACCTAAGGGGTACAGTGAACACTGTCGGCATGATGGGCACACATATAACCATGACTCAAGCATTATAAAAGTCATCCATGTAATCAAAAATATTTGTATCCCCATACTAATTTGAAATTAAAAAATGTAATATGGATTGGTCTAAAGTATTCTTGAAAGACACAGCTGCCACAGCTTAGTCAAGAAAACTGTTACTATGAACAGTTCTATATATTTTAAATACATGAATTTATCATTAAAAACTTTCCACAAAGAAACTGCAAGTCCAGATTATTTTACTGGTAAGTTCTACCAACCTCTGAAGATGACATATATCAATTCTAAACATATTTTTCTTTAGCATAAAGTAGAAAGAAACAGTTCACAACTAATTTTATAAGGCAAGTATTACTTTACAAAATCATAGACATAATAAGAACAACTGCAGACCACTATTCCTTACGAATATATATGTAGGAATCCTCAAGTAAATATTGTAGTAGTATCTTAAAAAGATAAATCAAGTACAGCAATATATAAAAAAGAATAAATCATCACCTATAAGTAAGGTTTATTCAGGCATATATTATAATGGCATATATATGGAAAATTCCCTTAGTTACACTTTCTATTTTCCAAATACTACAAGTGATAATGATACTAAATTTCTGGTATTATGTAAGTAGTGTTATTTTTCTGCATCTTCTGTAAATATTTTCTTCACTTTAAAAACTTAATGACAACTTCCTTGAAAGCCATCAATGTTGGACTAACAGTCATATTGAGGATTTGTAGGCTTTCACTAAAACTTACTGTCCTTCCAACTTCTGCCTACTCACTTTCTGTTTCCGAAGACATTGCCATGGATTTCTTTTTGCTTTGACAGCTCCCAAATTCTGATAATAAAATCGACTTCAGTTACTAATACTATAAAAAATACCCCCAAATATGGTGAACTATTGTAACAGCAAATCCTATATTGCTTTCAAATCTGAGTTGCAATATTGCTTGCAATCTGAGTTGCTTGCAATATGAGTTCTTTGAGGGGATGCTTGCAATTTATCCACATCTTGGCACGGGGCACCTGCAAGTCTGGGACTAGACTTATCTGAAGTCTTACTCATTCCAGTATCTGGTGCCTGGTCTGAAAATACTCATATAGCTGGGGTGTGGAAAACTAGAGTTCTCACATTTTTCTCTGTCTCATTGCAAGTTCTACATGGTATCCTTAGCATGCTAGATTCAGGGTACCCAGACTTTTTCCATGTCAGCTCAGAATTCTTGAGATACTTTCCCCAGGAGAAACATCCAGGTGAAAAATCTGTCACCTTCCTGTCCTTCATCAAAAAGCATAGAGTACCACTTCTACTTAGTTTCCTAGGGCTACCACAGCAAATGTACACAAACTGTGTGGCTTACAACAGAAATTTCTTGTTTCAAAGTTAAAGATGGTAAAAATGTGAAATCAAGGAGTCAGCAGGACCATGTTTCTAAAACCTGTAAGTGGATCTTTCCTTGCCTCTTCC
>RJWJ010010253.1:0-47501 GCA_004363605.1 Indri indri
TGTATGTAACGGCAGCCTTTTCTAAGAGCTTGCATAGGTGATAACCAGACACTGTGTAAAGTGCACTCCTTATAACCCCCTCATGAGGTTGGTATTTTCCATTTTACAAATGAGGAAAATGAAGCTCAAAATAAGGTAGTTCCAAGGCCACACACAGTGAGGGAGTGTCCAGCCCACCTTCCACAGGAGGAGCTGACTGGAGGCAGGCCTCACATGCACGTCACCATCTGGCTGCTGACCACCTCCTAGGCCTAATGCCAGCACCCTACGGCAGGTGCCCAGTCACAGGTGTGCATGTCCCTGCCCAGAAAAGCAGACCCACAGGCCTGTTCCCAAAGCCCCGATCTCCACCACTGCCCCCAATGCTCACCTTGGAGTCTTCTGTCCGAAAGGGGACGCCGCACTGCCGCAGCAGGTGGCGCAGCTCCTGCTCACTGTAGGAGCCGATCTCCTCAAGCTTACAGGTGCCCTCTTGGAGCAGCCTCACCAAGGCGCTGCCACTGCCTGCAAGACAAACAGTGCTGATGGGGGCGGTGCTGCCGCCAGCCGACAAAGGCCTTGGTAAGCCCTGACCCGTGAGGATGAGAACGGGGGTAGGCTGCACTCAGCCCTACCCTGGGAGCTGGCAGAGGAGGGACTCAAGGCAGGTCTATGACTTCTGCTGATACTTGGTCTCTCAGAACTGGCTATCTGCCCTGGAACATCTCAGTGAGACATCCTGCAGACAGCCACTGCAAAGAATCTTAAAATGAGTCAGCTGTTAATCCAAATTCTTCTAAGGTTTCTCAGAACTAAGATCTCAGATGCTTACCATGCTGCAACAATCAGAGGAGCAAGAGCTCTCATTTTAAAAATGCTCTATACATTATGCTCCTGAACCTGACTAAATCGAGAGAACTATGTGGGGGCCTCAATATCTAATGTTAGGAAGCACCAGATGAGAACCAGTGAATCACAACACATTAAGTACTCACGAAGTCAATTTAGCAGGTCATATTCAGAATTTTTAAAACAAAATAAAACAGAAAATAAAGTGTATTGCACTTGGTAAAGAAAAGTATTGTTGTGTGACAGTTGTTTCAATTATAGATACACATGTGCACATGTATGGATATCATTCTGGGTCATGATGCAAAACATATTTCTTACTGTGAGTTGTAATTAAAAAAAAAAAGAGTAGAAGGCTCTCCCTCTACCTGTATTAGCTCACTTAATCTTCACCACCACCTAGGAGGTGGATAATCATTATCATGGCCTCTTTGTAAATGAAGTAACAGAGGCTCAGGGCAATGAAGGGATTTTCCAGAAGGCGTCACAAAGCTACTGAGTGGCATAGCTGGGAATCAAACTCAAGTTATTAGACAACTATGCTCCTAATAGCCATTCCAGGGCTTCTCAACGTATAACACAAAAACCATCTGCAAAACCATCTGTAAGACCCATTTTGAAGGCAAATTCCTTAGCGTCCCCCTACTCTTTCTCAATGAAAATCTCTGCGGTTGGAGCCTTATCATCAGCACTTTTTGCAGGATTTCCCTACTCAGCAGATCAAGTGCATCCCAGGCTAACAGTGAGCTGCGTGTCCCTCTACGGGATTTTGTCACAGGCTGTTATGTTTCTAGAAGTCCTCTAGGTGTGCCTATCTTGCTGTAGACAATGTCCCAGACTCATGGCTGAGCCCTTCCCTGACCCCAGTCAGCCAGCAGGTGGCCTTACCAGGTACTGGCTGCACATCCAGGTTTTTGTCTTTCTCGGTGTTGACGACCACAGCTCCTCTCATGAGTGGTGGGAAGAAAGGGGCAATAACAGAGGCATCGAACTTGGTGATAGGGATGCTGGCAGGAAACGCCACCTGCTCAATCACCTCTGTTTCCATCGTGGCCCAAAAGTCCTCCACGTTTACCTCACTAGAGCCCAAGAATTCAGGCCAGGTGAACTAAAAGGTCAGGATAAAGAAAGTCAAACTGCAGGAGGCACAGAATATTAGCAACACAATAGTCTTCACCCCTGCATTACACACACAGGGAAGGCAAGGCTCAACAAAGGGAAGGAGTCTGATGGTCATGCACCGCCGAGGGTGCCCCTGAATTTGACAACTTTGTACCCAACTGCCCTTTGGCCACGTTTCTTTCTCCCACACCACAGTACTCTCCCAGAATTGAGTAGCTCCTCAGTCCCTTCTGCCTGTACACCTTTACTCATGTCATGTGCCCTGTCCTGCAAGCAAAGGGGAGCTACCATCTGAGTACCTGTTATGTGCCAGATATTTTCTAATTCGTTGCTAAAAAACAACTCTGGGGGATGTCTGAGGTGAGACTACTAGAGTAAGGCACAAAACAAGAATGGGAACATAAGTCTAGTTCAAAAGCCCAAGTCATTACTCCCTATAAGTGGCTGGCAAGAATAATCGGAATTCTATTTAGTGAAATTCCAGCTGTTTCCAAGGCCCTGTGGATTCCTCACCTCCTCTGGAAAGGACCCCCAGACCCTGTCATCACGGCTATTTCCTCTACCTGATGAAGCACTGACTTATCTATTATTGGTATCTAGCACTGCTATTTGATTTTTCTTCTTGAAATGTTCTCTTATATGGTCCTCAACATGTGACCCTGATCCTACTACCTTGATCAGAGCCATATGGGTTACTTATAAGAAATGTAGGCTGGGCACAATGTCTTGCACCTGTAATCCTAGCACTTTGAGAGGCCGAGGCGAGAGGATTGCTTGAGGCCAGGAGTTCAAGACCAGCCTGAGCAACACAGTAAGACCCCATCTCTAAAAAAACAAAATTTTAAAAAAAAATTTAAAAAATAAAAAATTAGCCAAATACCTGGGCCACATCTTAATCTGTATGAACTAAATCCCTAATTTTGCATTTTGAAAAGTTTCCCTAGGTAAATGGTTCTCAAAGGGTGGTCCCTGGGCAAGCAGCACGAACATCACATGAGAACTTGTTAGAATGCTAATTCTTGGCCCCCCTCTAGATCTTCTGAGTCATACGACTCTTAGCGGTGGATCACTAGGCTTGTGTGTTGATGAAGAATGCAGCTAGCTACGAGAATTAAAAAAAAAAAAAAAACAAACAGATCTTCTGAGTCGGAAACCCTGTGAGTAGGGCCCAGCAAGCCCTCCACTTTAAGAAGTGTGAGAACTGCTGCCCTGTGTCATTCTCACGCCCACTAAAGTCTGAGAACCACCACTCCCCAAAAACCCATCTCCCTGCACCTCATTCCTCCGTGTTCTCCACCTCACAGGGTGCTCAGCGCATGCTGTCAGCAAATGGCACACCTGAGGAAATGGGGCCACTGAGCCCATCCTCTCCACCAGGAGCAAGGGGACAGGAAATGCCATCTGAGCATACAAACTGACCAGAGGGGCCTCTTCTTTACGGTCCCCAAGGGGAGAGGCCCGCAAGTCTCCCCATGGACAATAGCATAGTTAAGTTTTGTTCTACAACTTCCTGTTTTAGTTCACAGACCTTAGGACACCCCTCCCTCCACATGCACCACATCACTCTCCACACAAAAAAGAAGAGAAAACAAAGTCCGGGTCTGTAAGAAAGAAGTCCCCAGTACCAGAGAAGGGAAGAAACATGTAAAAGAGTAAACAGAACGCTAACTCTGCCCTGTGACAGAGGAGCCTTGATTGGGACAAGTCAGGTGCCAAGCAGGACTAGGAGACGTGACCTTTGCAGGAAGGCAGGCCTCTGTCTATTCTGGAAACCATAAGCTCACTAAGGCCAGGTGTGATTAGAAAAAAACAGAGCTTGGAGTCCCAGGAGGTGCTGGTGAGCACGGCAGTGCTTAGGAGCACAGGCTCTGGAGTCAGCCAGCCAGACTGAGCAAGTCAATCTCAGCCCCACCCCTCCCTAGGTGGGCTTGGGCAAGCCCCCTGGGCCTCAGTGCCTATCTGTAAAAACCTCGCAGGGTTGTGGTGAGAATTAGTCATACAGTAAAGCACTGAGCACAGAGTAAGAACGTGGTGACATAAGTGATAAAATGCTCAATCTCAGATGCATTATTAATATGACCATTAATAATGGTAAGCAGATGTGAACAAGTCTAGAAATAGCCTCTTGGTGACATAACGCACAAAAGAAAAAGGTCTTTTTTTGTTTGTTTATTGGGAAGACAAGACAGGACTGCACATTAAACCCCTACTATGTCTAGCTGGCCATGCCAATATACATGGAAGCAGTTCTTTAGAGAGGTTCACGCCTGCCCCAGCAGTGAGCACCTGAGATGCAGGCCCAGTGCCTACAGTCACTTCACATCCCATCCTCTTATTTACTATGACAGAGTACAGAGACAGAAACTTTACACCCCTGTGCAACTACTAGCATAATCAAAGGGCACTCCAGGCCTGCGGACTGCAGACCAGACCTCTTGGCATGATCATGGATTTTTTTTTTCTAATTCTATAGAAGGTTAAAGAAGATTCCCTACTACTCTCAGTTTGTAAGAGTTTTATCATAAATGGGTGATGAATCATACTGAAGGCTTTTTCTTTTTTATACCTAATGAAGTAATCATATGGGTTTTCTCCTCTGATCTGTTAAGCAGTGGATTACATTAACATATTTCCTGCTGTTGAAACAACCTTGCTTTCCTAGGATAAACTTGGTCACGATGTCTCACTTTACTCACTGTAAGGTCTGATTTGCTATTATCCTATTCAGGGCTTTGGCATTTATATACATTAGTACAATCAGCCCCAATTTCTTCTGTTATATTAAATGTCTGGTTTTGTTTTCAAGTTCTATGGCCTTAATACAACGAATTGGGGAAATATACTCACTTTTGCTATTCTTCTATGATTAGAATCTTACATTTCTTGGATATTTGCTACAATTAATCCATGAAGCCATCTTTATTTGGCAGTTATCTTTGTGTGAAAACTTTTTAGTTCAGAACTTAAGTCAGCTCAGGTCACTCTTTTTCTCCAATCCCATTTTGCTCTGTGTAAGTACTTAAAATGAACCTATCAACCCTACATTGGGTCCAGCCTCCCCGCAGCCTCTGGACCTAACAGAACACACCCTACTGCTCCCACCATCACCCACACACTCCAGCCACACTGGTCTCATTGCTGCTCCTCAATCATGCCTAGCGAGCCTGCCTCAGACCCTGTTCTTGCTGCTCCCTCTGCCTCGAATGTTCCTCCCCAAAGCTATATGGGTTGCAGCTCTCTACTCAAATGCCACTGTGTGAGAGAACTTCCCCGACTGCCCCCTATAAAATAGGAATGCCCTTTTCCACCACACTGCTCTCTTCTCCTCACCCAGCTTCACCGTGCTTCACAGCACTTATTACTCCCTGACAAATATGTGTTTCCTGTCTCCCCCAAACCAGAATGTGAGTTCCATAAGGAGAGAAACTTTGGGGTTTTTCACTGCTATCTCCCAGGTATCTAAAAAGTGCATTTAAACATGCTCAATACATTTGTTGAATAAGTAACTGAATAAGCAAATGCCTCTATCTCCACCTGGCTTTTCTTAGATGAAACCCTGGGCTGTGGTAGGAAAAAGCCACTCGCCTTACCTGGACAGGACTGGAGCTATCTACCCCTGGGGATACCATGCAGGAAGGTGGCTGCCGCAATGAGATGAGAGTTCTGAAGGTCACCCACGGTGGCTGAGAGGCACTCACCTCCACACTCTTCAGTGCCAGCACGTTCTCTTCACTCCTCTGAGCCATTTCCACTTTGGGGGCCACACCACAGATACCACAGATCATGTCGTTGTAGTCTCGGACAGTGAGGCACTCAAAAGCCCAATAACCATTGCACAGCAGCTCCTGCAGCTGATTCAGCTGCTCTGAGGTCAGGGTCTTATCTGGAAAGAGAGCAAGAGCACGGAGAAGGTCAAAGAAAATGACCCTGAAGCCACTAGGGATGAGCCAGTGGCCCGTAAGAACAGCCATTCTGCAAGACCGATTATCCTCTAGAAACACCCAAGAGTACTAACTATTCCAAGGGTCAGGCACCTGGCCTTCCAGTGCTCAGATGGGCAATTCCAACCAGAGTCACAGCTGCCTTGTACTAAGTGTCTACTAGGTATTAGATGCTGTGCTGAGAGTGTTGAATACCTATCTAATTCTCACATGAATTTAATTCTTTATGAATCAGAAGCTATTACTATCCCCATTTTATAAATGAAGAAAGAGAGGCACAGAGAATAATTTGCTTAAAATCACACTGCCACTAAGTGGCACAGCCAAGACTCAGGCCCGTGTGACTCTAGCACCTTCGCTCTATTCTACCTGTCCTCATAGCAAGCGAGGTACAGGGGGACTGAAGCCTGTAGGAATGGGGTGGGAAAAGCACAAACAGAAGTAGAGAGAGCAAGGGGAAAAAATTTCTAGATAATAAGGAGGCAGGACCCGACACTCAGGTCTCAGCGCAAACCTGGGGACTGGTAGCAGCCAGCCAGGAGCTGTGGATTCAGAATGAGTCTGACACGCAGTGGGGCTTCATCTACACACGACTAAACGATGTGCTTCTAAAGTCAGGTATAATCCCTTGCTATGGGCCCCTGAATACATGGAAAGACATGCTTTCCAAAGTTACTTTGGCAATTGTAAAAATTCAAAAGGAAGCATGCATTAAGAAGTCAAAAATACTTCCTTTTCAAAACATCAGACTCTTCTCCAAAATGACTCTTTCAACCAAAGTCCATCATAAAAATTCCCAGGGAGTTTAGGCCTACCCTTGGGAAAGAGAGGAAGACAACCTTTACCTGTCTGCTCCTGCACCGACTTCAGAACAACACTGACAGACACCCTGGGGTCCTCTCCCAGCTTGATCTGGTTTCTGATTGCAAAAAGCAAGTCCAAGCTTACTAGCAGCTTGTTTCCCACATTAAAGAGACCTGTAGGTTAAAAAGAGGCAATGAGGCAATCCATGTAACATCACACACAATGGCAAAATGTAGAACACAAACTAGCCAGGTGGTGGTGTACACCTGTAGTCCCAGTTACATGGGAGGATCACCTAAGCCCAGTAGTTCAAGACCAGCCTGAGAAAAGTAGCGAGACCCTGTCTCTTAAAAAATAAAAAAACTAAATGCCCACCAATAGGAGTATAGTTAATTAAATTACGGTGCATTCATAAAATAGAAAACTAGTTATCATTAAAAGGAACAAAGTGGTTGCTAAATTGACCAAAGTTATTAAAAAAAATAAAGTGGACATAACTGTTCTGACACAAAGTTGTCCATAATACATCATCAAATGAAAAAAGCAAATAATAAAATATGTACAGATTTCTTCTCCTCTCCCCCAATAAAAGAGAAACACTTCCCTACCACCCAGAGTTCAGTCCTCAGGATCAAAGGTGTCACTCTTCCTCTACACCTCTTACAACTGCATCTAGGGAACCACCAGGAGCATCATCTAGCCCAGGAATGGGGAGGGGATAGATAAAAGCTATAAAATCACCCCTACATCAAATCCTAGAATTAAAAAATCAGAAGAATGATTGTATAGATGTATGTATGTATTTGAGACAGGGTCTCACTCTATTGTCCAGGATGGAGTGCAGTGGTACAATCACAGCTCACTTAACCTCAAACTCCTGGGCTCAAGCAGTCCTCCTGCCTCAGCCTCCCAAGTTGCTAGGACTACAGGGGAATGCCACCCAGCCCAGCTAAGTTTTCATTTTTTGTTTTTTTTAAGAGATAGGGTCTTTGTTACGTTGCCCAGGCTGAGAAGAATTTAAATGCAATCAATTTAAGACAAATAAAAGAAGGTGATTTTACATTTGCACAAAATATAATGCATAAATCCGCATAAACGCAAACTTTGGAATATGTGTTCCCAGTAAAGAAGGGTACAGAGGAGTGCAAAGGCTGTAACCACAAGAGAGATCGAAGCTTAATAAAAAGCTTTAACAAAAATTAAAACAAAAAAACCTTGTTGTCCCCAAAATTACAATATACAAATTTAAAAGACAAACTGATAAACTGAGAGAAACTCTGTCAACAAAAAAAAAAAGCCCAAAAGAATAGAAACGTGCACAAAAGAAATTCAGGAAAGAAAACACTCGCAAAGGACCATACTATATTACTACTATTAATATTTATTATTAATAATTTAACAATTAAAGAAATATAACAAATTAATAAATGATATACCAGTTTTTACCTATCAAATCAGCAAACCTTAAAAACTGTAATACTAATCTACAAAAGGCTTCTAGCTAACAAGTGAATTTAACAAGGTCACTGGATACAAAGTTAACAGAACTCCTATATCAGCAACGGTTAGAAATTGAACCATTTCATTTAGCACTGAAAAATGAAATACTTAGATATGAATCTAGCAAAATATGTGTAGGACCTATATGCTGAAAACTGTAAAAACTGATGAGGGAAATGAAAGAAAATCTTATAAAATGGAAAAAGACCAGAATGGTGGATCAGAAGAGTTAACATTTTTAAGCATGTCAAATTTCCCAAATTGATGTACAGATTCAACAAAATCCCAGCTAAAAGTCTACCAGGATTTTATAAATACTGACAAGCTGACTCTAAAATTTATATGGAAACACAATAGTACTAAAATAGCCAAAACAATTCAGGAAAAAACGGGTTGTAGGACTTATAATTCCTGGTTATAAAATTTACACTTCTGGCAAAAATTAATTCAAGATAAATCAGACCTAAATGTGAACCATAAAATCTAAAAACTTTTTCTCTTTTTTTCTCCCCCTGCACATCTCGAACATTTATTAGCATTAAACAAGACCCTTCCCTTCCCCAACACCAGGAAGCCACTCCCTCAGAGTCCCCAACCCCCTGAAGCAGGGTCCTTCTGCCCCATTTCTGCAAAAAGAAACCTCTCAGGTCTTAGCAGAAAAATATGGAATGCTCCACGAATTTGGGTGTTATCCTTGTGCAAAAGTCACACTAATCTTCTCTATATTGTTCCAATTTTTAGTTTATGTGCTGCCAAAGCGAGTGCTTTTCTTTTCTTTACGTTCCCTTTTCATAGGTGTTGACATAAAATTTTAAAAACTTTTAGAAGGACTTGTATCAAGAAAATATAAAGAAATCTCAAAACTCAAATGGGAAAACAACACAATTCAATGGACCAAAGATGTGAACAGATACTTCACCAAAGAAGACACACAGAAACACATACATTAGTCACTAGGGAGATAAAAATTAAAATTACAATGAAATAACACTACACACACCTATTAGAATGGCTGAAAAACAGACAACACTGAGTGCTGGCATGCAGAGAAAACTGGAACTCTCATACACTGTTAGAGGGAATGCAAAATGGTACAGCCACTGTCATAAGTGGTTTAGCAGTTTCTTATAAAATTAAACATACTCTTACCATACAACCCAGCAATCTGACTCCCAGGTATTTACCCAAGAAAAATGAAAACATGTTCACACAAACGCCCGTACACTGTTTGTAGCAGCTCTATTTGCAACTGTCAAACACTGGTAGCAAGCCAAATATCTTTCAATGGGTAAAGAGATAAACTGCAGTGCAGCCACACGATGAAAAGCTACTCAACAATAAAAATGAACAAATCGATGATAAACACAACAACATGGATGAATCTCAAAGGATTATGCTTACTTAAAGAAGTCAGACTTACGAGGTTATACACTATCATTGCATTTATATGACACTCTGGAAAAGAGAAAACTATAGGGATAAAGAAGAAATCAAATGGCTACCAGATGTTAGGCAGGAGCGGTGGGTTTAACTACAAAAAAATAGTACAAGAGAATATTTTGGGGTGACGAACTGTTCTATATATTGATTGTGGTGGCAGTTATACAACTTGGTGCATCTGTGAACTCACAGAACTGAACAACAAAGTAAATTTTACTATACATGTAAATTTTAAAATAAATTATAGCCCAGGTATGGTGGCTCATGCCTGTAATCCTGGCACTTTGGGAGGCCAAGGTGGAAGGATGGCTTGAGTCCAGGAGTTCGAGACCAGCCTGGGAAACATAGTGAGATCCCATCTCTACCAAAAAAAAATTAGCCACGAATGGTGGCACACACCTGTAGTCCCAGCTACTTGGGAGGCTAAGGCAGGAGGATCACTTGTGCCCAGGAGTATGAGGCTGCAATGAGCTGTGATGATGCCACTGCAATCCAGCCTGGGTTACAGAGCGAGATCCTATCTCTATCAATCAATCAATAAAACATATAAATAAATAAAATAAAAAGTTTTAAAAATTAACTTTGTTTTAAAAGTCCCAGATAAAAGTCCTAACACTGAGAGATAAATGTCATTTCTTGGGCTGGGACACCCAGGAGGAAGATTCCCTCTTCCTCAGACAGAGTCCAGAGGTCTGACCTACAGAGGCAATTCTCAAGCCTGCTTTGGGGTGCTCTGAGGGAAGAAAAGGTTGACACTGACCTGTGTAGATGTCCATGAAGCTGTGCAGGGCCAGACAATGGGGGTTCAGACACATCTTCACCTGGGCAGTCACTGTCTGCAGCCGGCTTGCTGTCAGCAGCCAGCACTCCTGGGACCCAGCCAGGGAGCTGGTACCAAAAACATCGCCAACAAAAACAGAAGGGAAATCAACTTCTTTATGCAGTTCTAGGCTCACTGGTCAATGGCAAAATTCTCAAGATTTTAATGAAACAGGCAAATAACTCTGAATTTATGACATAATTTAACCAATCTCACTGAACTCCCAAACCCAAACATTATGCTAGGTAGTCTGGATGTAAACTAAATCATAAGCTGGTGATAACTTTCAGACATTTCAACAGAAATGATGATTACTGATTATTATTATTATTTTACTTTTAGCAATTGGAGAGGTAAAGGAAGCCTAAGAAAAGCAGAGAATAACATCTCTACAGATTATAGCTTTAAAGTTGTCTAAGGAAAGGGCCAAGTGGGGTGGGACAGCTAGGGGCATAGTTAAGCGGTGCTTACTTTTGTCCCCCTTTGAATAAGGGGCTGCTACAGAGAAGGCACTGCGTGGATGGAGACTCGTAATAATTCGACCAAGAAGTTTGCTCGATGGTCACCGTCTCCTCACTCACGTTGGACAGGATAAGTCGAGAGCTGTTGAGTTCGTGAATCAAGGCAAAGACCTCGGTCAGCTCTGACTCATTCTCGGGAATCTGCAAGACTTTGCGCAGCAGCTGCAGCGTGGACTGGCGCTGGATCTCCTTCTGGGCCACACTCAGGGGCTCTGTGGCATTCAGCACATCTGGGAGTGGTGAGCTTGCCTCCTGGGAAGAGAGTGGATTGGTCAACAAGTACCCAGGGCAGAAAGTCCCAACCTCAGGCTAAAATAATGAAGTCTGTGAGGAGAAGAGTGATGGGCTCATGACTGAGAGGTAAGAAACCTGGGTTCCTGACTGACTCAGCTAATAACTCTGTGAGACTAAAGGCTGCTGCTCTCTCTCTCTCTGGGGCTCAGTTCTTTACAGGTTGAGCGTCCCTAATCTGGAAATCTGAAATGTTCCAAAATCCAGAATTTTCTCAGCACCAATATGACACTCCAGGGAAATATTCATTGGAGCACTTCAGATTTTATTTTTTGGATTAGGGATGCTCAACTGGTATGTATTCAGCAGATATTCCAATATGTGAAAAAAAACCAAAATCCCAAACACTTCTAGTCTCAAGCATTTTTGATAAGGATATTCAACCTGTGACAGTAAAATGAGAGAATTATATATGCCTCTTGGCAATGGATTCAACAGTTAGCTCCCATTCATATGGGATCTGGAGGGTAACAGACCTGGGTTTTAGTTCTGGATATGCCACTTAACACTCTACAAGGGATACCTAAGGCAATTTATTTAATCTTTTTGAACCTCAATTTCCTCATCTGTGAAATGGGGCATAAAAATACTAATCTCCTAGAACTGAGATTAAGAGAGATACTGCAAGTAAAACACCTAGCATAATGCTTGTGATGCAATGAAATCTCTATGAGTAATAGTTTTGATACATAAATAATTATCTGCACTGCTTAAATATTTGTCTTTAATTCTTCAGGGTACAAGGGAATTTTATACACCAGTCAGAGACTTCAGGAACAATGTTCTCAAATACTTGTTAAGAACACATCCTTCTCAAGGAGGTCTCTTTTCAATGGAGGTTCCTCCCTGATCCTTTTTACCAATGTACCATAAATGGCTCCCTCCTTTGTGTTCCCCGAGAGCACAACTTTACTGCAGAATCCATTATCTTACAGCTGTCAAACCACTATCCTCCCTCTTCAGTGAGGATAGAGTGCCTGCTTATTTACTGATTCCCGACACCAGCCTGAGGCCAGGGGCATACAAAAGATGCTGACAAATATTTGCTGCACATATTACACATTGCTTTGTAGAAGTTAATGGCTTAATGCTATAGTTTGGATGTGTGTCCCCTCCAAATATCATGTTGAAATTTGGTCCCCACTGTTGGAGGTGGGGCCTAATGCGAGTTGTTTGGGTCATGGGGCAGATTCCCTCATGAACAGATTAATGCCCTGAGGAGTGGGGAGTTCTACTCTATTAGTTCCTGAGAGTTGGCTGTTAAAGAGAGCCTGGACCTCCCCCCACCCTTGCTTCCTCTCTTGCCATGTAATCTCTGCACATGACAGGGCCCCTTCACCTTCCACCATGAGTGGAAGCAGCCTGAGGCCCTCTCAGAAAGCAGATGCTGGTGCCATCTTCTTTAAACCTCTTTTCTTTATAAATTGCCCAGCCTCAGGTATACTTTTATTGCAACACAAAATGGACACTTAATAACAAGGAGCTTCTGATTAACTCTGCATACCTGTGACAACTTTTGTCTGTAATAGTTAAGTTACTTAACTTTCTCCGCCACTAGACTGTAAGTTCCTTAACGGAAGGGGCTATGTCCCACTCATCTCTGAAAGCCTGGCCCATAATAGGCATTCAATATATGCTAGATGAAACAATGAATGAATGAATGAATGAATGGCTGCAGAAGAGCTGACACTAGAATGAGCTGCCCTGAAGCTGTGTGTTCCCAGCCATGGCTTATATTGAACCATGAACTAGAAGACCACTTGGCAGGAACAGTATCCTTTGCCTCTGAGCCAGAGAAGAAAGACAGAAAAGAATGAAGACTATTCCAGCTCAGAGATGTTGTGGTCTTAATTACAATAGCGGGATACAAACTGCATAGGAAATGTTTGGTCACCAGGGGGCTCCAAAGGGCAACACACGCAAGGGATCCTGAGTTTGCGACCAGTTTTGTGGAAAACAGTAACACTTTACTTCTCCAAACTTTAGGAGACTGGAGGGTGAGGAAATGTCTGACCACAAGAGAAGGTCTGAATATGAGAGTCCTGGGAGTGGGCAGCTACCAGTTAGCCAAAGACGGGAATATAAATAAGAGTGGGATTTAACATCAATTGGCAAGAGATCCCCAACAATTCCTACCTAATGTGGAAAAAGTTAAGTCACTTCATCATCCTAGATGGAGGAAGTGCTCCATATTTCCCTACTGCAAACCTCACAAATAGCTAAAATGAAATGGAAAGAGAAAGGAACACTCAGAGCATCTACCTAGACAAAAAAGTCAATTCCACCCCCATAATTATAGATCGACACACACCGCAAGCCAAGTTCCAGGATTAGAAGGTGTGGGGAAAACAGATACACCTGACGTAGAAGAGATTATGGTCTCACAGGAAATTAAGAGAAGCAGTCAGTATAAGGTATGATCGATGCTGTGGAAAGACGACCACGTTGAATCATGGAAAATCCAGAAAGCAAGCTTGCTTCCTGCAGAGGGCTTCCAGCAGAGCAAGAGAATCTGATGGAAGCTATGGGCCCATTTTGCATGCAATTTGGGGGGTTTATAGACTCCATGACCCAATTCTTAGTCTTCTCTAGGGCTCCTGGCTCTGAGAGTAAAATGCCCAGATCTATCCACCTTGCCTGCTTTCTTTTACCAATGGGGAGACTAAAGCTCAGGAAGGGAGGCTTCCGACTCAGGGTCACTTCCAGCCAGATCACTCAATTCCTAGTCTTGGTGTTTTCTTCACTAAGCCATCAGTGCCACATACTTTATCACAAGGACCACAACCTCAGAACACTACCTCGAGCACCGAAACAGATCTGGAGACAGGGATGAGATTCATCACCAGAAAGGCCCCTCTTCATATGTAAAAAAGAACTTGAAGCAGTTTTCCCCATCTCTCTAGCCCCGCCCACTCCCAAACCCCCACAAGTCTCCCTCCTGAAATAACCTTCCTCTAGGGCTCTCCCTGGCTCAAGGATATTGGGACTCCACTGACTCAAGAACAAACTGCCCAGCCTGGCATTCAAGACCTTCCACGATGTGGTCCCGACATGCTTCTCACGTCTTATTTTCCTTACCACCACTGCCCCCCCACACCTTCTCCTCCAGCCAAATGGAACACTGCACTTTTGCTCATGCTTGTCCTTAAGCATGGCATGCCTTCCCCTTCCACCCAATCCTGCCCATCTGTCAAGTGTCAAGGTCCATCTCAGATCCTGATCTGTTCTGTGTGCCACCTGCTCTCCCCACAAGGCAGATCAGCGACATTTCTCTTCTTACCCTCGTTTCAGTCTCTTCATTTGCTGCCTCAAATGCTGTCACTTTCTGTTCACTTTAAAATATTCGTGTGTGGAAATTCTGAGGACCTCTGAAAATGCCCATTTTTCCTGGTTCTAATAATAATTTTTAGAAGAGCCCTAAGAAGCCAAATGAAACATATTTTACTATCTAAGTAGCTTGGTCCAACTGCAGAGAGCAGGTTTGCCAAGACCGCTAGAAGTATAAAGCTTTGTGATTAGCCAAAAGCTTTGCAGGGAAACTGAGAGAAAAGTGGCAATCTAATCTACAAAGTCTTGGGGTTAGCATTCTCTTAACTATTTACCCAAAGAACAAATCAACTTACAGGTCCTGTGGCAGGCCTCAGAGCTAAGAGGATGCAACCCTTTCACCCCTCTCTTCTGAATCTTATTTAAGGCCTATGCTATTCTCTTCAGTGAATGAACTCTTGGTTCTTAGAGATCAAGCAAGGTACCTGGTCAATCCCCTCTCCTTGGCAATGGGGACAAGGAGACTCAGAGAGAGGAAGGCAGTTGCACAGGTTGGGAACTTACAGCCTGGATCCAGTTCTGATGATCTAAATATTAGGTCATTAAATATGAAATGTCCGATTTTGAATCCAAAGTGTAGTTTATATCACAAACAATAAGCAGTAATCAAATATGTGCCCGAACTGTTGACATGGTTTTGCCATCTTATCAGTAGCTTGTTTATGCCAGCAGTGAAGAGGTCTGGAGAACAAGTGGTGATAAAATTGTAAAAGGCATTTTCCACAGCTTGTTGAGAATTGAATATTTTTCCTTACAAGAAGTGGTCCAAAGCGTGGAAGAAGGGGTAGTCAGTCAGTACAAGGTCTGGTGAATACAGTGGATGACAAACAGTTTCCAAGTCCAGCCTCTGTACTTTGAGCAGCGTTGTTTGTGCGACATGTGGTCGAGTGTTGTCTTTCAAGAGGATTGGCCTGTCTCTATTGAGCTGCTTAATCGCAAGAATCTTCATCATCTTGTCCACCTGGTTGCAGTAGACTTCCGCTGTAATCCACTGACCAGGTTTCATGAGACTGTAGTGGATAATATCAGTGCTAGGCCACCAAACAGATATCATTAGTGTTTTTCGGATGAATATTCGGTTTTGGACTGTGTTTTGGCACTTCATCTTTATCCAACCATTGTGCCGGATGCTTGCAATTGTCAAAAAGAATCCATTTCTCACCACATGTAAAAATACGGTGTAGAAATGTTTTGCCTTTATGATGTGACAGCAAAGAAAGGCAAGCTTCAAGACAATTTCTCTGCTGACACTTGTTTAATTCATGCAGAACCCCCAGCTATCCAGCTTCTTTTCCTGGTGACTTGTTTCAAATGGTCCAAAATTGTTGGAACAGTAACATCAAACCTTGCTGCTAATTCACAGACAGGTTGAGAAGGATTCGCTTCCACTACAGCTTTTAGCTCACCGTTACCTACCTTGGTTTCTGGTGATGCATGTGGCTCATTTTCAAGAACGGAACTTCTCAAACCACTGACGTACTGTGCATTCATTAGCCACATCCTTCCCAAACGCTTGATATTTCAAGCTTTCTGTGTTGCATTGGTTTCACGACAGAACTCATATTCAAAAATAACACAAATTTTTTTTACTTATCCATGGTTCCACAAAAATTGCTCTAAAAAATTTTTGAAAGATAATCACAAGCCAAAATGTGCATTTGAAAGACTGAGGATGTACCTTCACAATAAAAATAAAACAAGTGTCAAAGTGAAATATCAGAGATACCAACTTTCAAACTTAGTACTTAAGGAAATCGGACATTTCATACTTAATAACCTAAGACTATCTATCATGTATTTAAAAATCCTTTCATTTCTACTAAAACAGGTTCGCTAACAGAGCCCAACCCAAGACCAGGGGTTATGTTTGGGGAAGGAACTCACAACAGCCTTGGTGGTTTTCTCAGTTCGGTCTTTGGCAAGGTTAAAACCACAGCTGGGGCAGATCCGAGGTTTGTGCCGGTTGGTGTACACATAGCTACAAGAGGGATTCTTGCACTTTCCCCGGCCTCTTGATGTAGCCAGGCCCAAATCCTAAAACAACAAGACCAGCATTCAATTGTACAAAAGCTAAACGTATACAGAGTCCAGAACCAAGATGAACAGCTGCCAGTAAATCAGAAAAGAGTGGCAATTCCAAGTCAGATTTAGCCTAACTTATAAAGAGCCTTGAAGCAAGATCCCTTTTCTGCAATTAACCCTTTTCAAATTTAATACAGGCTGTATAATTTTGGCAAACCCAGTCCTTCCATATCTGTGAAACAAGAGAGATGACTCTCAAGGGTCTGGAATTCAAACACCTTCAGAGTGCAGGCAGTTGGCAAAGTAAAGCAGGTCTATGTGAACAAGAGTACTAGATACTGGGGGGAACTAAAGATTTCAAGCCCTGCCTAAAGACAAGCTGTGACTTCTGGACAATTTAAGGTCAAAACTCAAGCATCTAAGCTCCTATGGTAAGTTACTGTCTAATCAGCCAAAGACAGGTACTGGGCAGTTCCCACAAGATGGTAAATCTAGTGACCTCCTGTAGCCAGGAGTGGAGAGTGACAGAATGTAGGGCATGGAGAAGGTACTGATTATAATTGGGTCATTGGAAAAAGGAACCCAAGCAAATCCCCAGGATAAGAGGTACATCCTCCTTAGGGATCAGGCCAGACTAGGCATTAACTCACCCTGCTGTGCTATCTTGCTCACTAGTGAATCCCCAGTATAGAGCTTGGCACATGATAGGTACTCCACAAATACTTTTTGAATGAATGAATGACCCTTTCTAAACCTGTCTGCCATTATAAGGTGAGAATTTTTTAAAAATCTAGCTGCTCTCTCAAAATCTGTTCATCTTAATCAAATCAGCCATAGACATTGCCAGAAGACATCTGGCTGGTTGATAATTTAAGAATCAACAGAATTAGAGAATGTGAAGAGTGATATAAGCCCCAAAGATATCCAAACCAATGCAACATATATGGACGGTGAAACTAAAGACCAGAGAAGGCAAAAGCCTTGCCCAGGGGCATATGGCACGCTAGCAGCAGAGCCAGTACTACTTCTGGACTTCCACTGTCTAGTATTTATTCCACTGCTCTGTGCTCCTTACCCTGCAAAGGATGATTCTCAAAGTCACACATTTGTTGACTGGAATGTTAATATGTGTTATATTAAAAATGGGGGGGGCACAAAAACCCTTGTAGGGAATGCTAGGCTAAACTAACCAGGGTGGTAGCTCACACCTATAATCCCAGCTGAGACTGAGGCAAGAGGATCACTTGAGCCCAGGAGTTCAAGACCAACCTGAGCAATATAGTAAGATCCTATCCCAAACAAGAAAAAGAAAAAGAAAAAAGAAGATACTAATATTAAGTGTGACTCTGTTTTAGCGAGGAAAATGCAACACTGCCTAAACTTACCTGTGGAATACACTTTTCAGGCTAAAAGGTTCAAAGACTGCTGAATGCTAAATCGGACTGAATTTTTATCTCTGACAACTATCAATAAAAATATACTAATCTTAGCTGGCCTACATTTTATAAATGTCACCTGGGGGAAAAAATCAAAACAACCTAGCAGATTCACCCAGTAGCTATCCTTTGTATCAGGGATGGGATGTTCAGCATTGACAATCTATGCTTGACCCTGCTCTCACTCCCAGCTACCACCACCCTCTCCCCTTAGCCTCCTACTCACCCTCAACCACAAAATCAAAACCATCTCCCTGTCAACCCATCTCCTGGCTGTACACTTACCAGTGTGACAGTGCAGCTGTACTTATATGGAGGAAACATATCGGGTTTGACCTCTACAACTTTCACCTGAGGTGTCCTGTTGGATGGGCCACTTGGTAGCTGTGGATCAGAACAAGTTACTTAGTGCTTTTGAATCTCAGCCAAACTCCTGAGGTCCTGTGTCCTGAAGCAACTTGAGGAAAGAGTTTCCTGGGGAATCTGTACAGTTATGCTTTAAACGAGCCCTCTGGACTGCCAGTTGGCAGTCATCAGCCCACTAAAGGCTGAATGTCATGGTCAAGTCCAGAACTTGTCACACTCTTCTGTGCAGCTTCTAACACCGTGTATCAGAAACACCATGAATCAGGTTTACAACCATTAATACTATCAAGTGATAAAAGCATTTAAGAGCTATACACACAAATACACAGTTGGATGGACGCTAGCACAGAAAGAAGTCTTAAAGACTATTCACTGAAATGTCACAGGGTGAGGAGGGTGATGGTTGTTTCTCTCCCTTTACCACTATCTATAAAATTTTCAAATGTTTTACAAGAAATATATATGTAACTTATATATCTAACTAAGAAAGAAAAGAGCCAGGCTTGGTAGCTCACGCCTATAATCCCAGCACTTTGGGGGGCCGAGGAAGGAGGACTACTTGAGGCCCGGAGTTCAAGACCAGCCTTGGCAATATGGCAAGACCCTGTCTCTACAAAACTTAAGAAAAATTAGCTGGGCAGGCACACACCTATAGTCTCAGCTATGCAAGAGACTGAGTCAGGATTCCCTCTCATTCCCTCTTCTCTCCCTGCCCTTTTTCTCCTTCTCTCTCCTTTTCTTCTTCCCTCCCTCCTAAAAAAACAACAACAACAACAAAAAAAAAAACCAAAAAAAGAGGCTGAGTCAGGATTGCTTGAGCTCAGGAATTCAAGGCTACAGTGAGCTATGATCCCATCACTGCACTCCAACCCAGGCAACAGAGCAAGACTCTGTCTCTAAAAAAAATAAATAAATAAATTTTAAAAAATTAAAAAGAAGGAAAGAAAGTATTCTAAATTTAAATTATTTTGTAATAGTGAATTTAAGTCTATTTCAGAATATAAGATTTCATGTACCTGTTAATTCATACAAACTAAGAAAAAAGCTTGTGGCTTTTAATACACACCCAATGTTGCCAATCAAAAGGAAAATATTACAGAGAAGACTTGGGGTTTACCCAAGTGACAGCGTGTACATGAAGGGAACCTAGAGGCTAGAAATTTACAAAACCATTGAAGCTGACTAGACACCTTCCTTCTATACCAAAAGAACACACATACATCCAGAGTTGCCACCACATCTGAGTGGCAAACAAAACAGCTCTCAAAGCAAAAGGCAGTTGATACTCATGTCAGGGCCAATTTAGAACGGTCAAAGAAAGGAAATTACCTTACAAACAGCACATGGCAAGGGATATGGCAGACGAATTTTCCTATTCCAACCTGATCCAAGTTGAAACAGGAAACAGTTTTCAAACTATGGGCCACTAATGCCACCATAACCAGTATTTTGCAAACAGGAAATGGGGAATACCAAAGTGACTATATGTAAGGGCACAATTCCACTGAATTTTTAATATGTATTGTTTACTTGGCTGTGATATAAAAATGTGCTTGTTACTGAGGGTCAAGTTTGAAAAACGCTGACGTAGGGAATTTTGATGGCAATTATTTAGCCACATATGGCAAAAAAAAAAAAGAAAGCTAAAACAAAATCTTAAGAATAAATGTGTTTGAACACATGGAATTTTGATACCTAGAAAATCTTTAATAGCTATATCATGAAATCAAAATATACATAGGCCATAAACTGGTATATGGAGTAAGAACCACATTTTTGGTTTAAGAAATTATATTAAAAAATAAACACACACAAATTCAGAAAAAGATCTACAAGCTGAAAGAGTACACACCAGATTGTCAATGTTAGTTCTGGGTGGCAGGATCACAAGGGACTTCTTTTCTTTCTCCTTTACTTGAATTTTCTGTATTTTCTACAACAACCATGCATTCATTTTTAAAAGGAGGGTAAAGAGATATGACAACTAAATGCAATATCTGATCCTAGACTGGATCCTATACTGGAGGGGGGAAATACTATATATAAAGAACATAACTGGGTAAAACTGACAAAACTGGAATGCGAATGGAGATTAAAGGTATGCATCAACGGTTCAGTAAAAAAAAAAAATCTCTGTTCTTAGGAAATACACAAAGAAGCATTAAGGAGTAAAAAGCCATGTAACTTACCCTTAAATTATGTGTATTTTATATGCATACACACACAGATGGTGGAGGGGGACCACAAGCACAAATGATAAAGCAAAATGGGCTAACACATTAACAATAGATGACTCTGGGTAAAGAGTATGTCGGTGTCGACTTTTTTCTGCATTATAAACTATTTCTAAATAAAAGCCTTAAAATATGCAATCATTTTATAAAAAGAAACTTAAAAATCATTCATGTTAACTTTCTCCCAGAGGTCTACCAGTGTGTAAGAATTGGAGTCTGCCAATATAGGGGTTTGCCTACTATAACTTTATACATTAAATGAAAACAGCCAGACCCCCAAACACCTCCCCTTCTGGGGCTGGGTCTTACCTTCACCTCAGCAGTGCTAGATGGCTGCTGGATGGGCTGGCCCAGCTGCTTCAGTGTGCTTGGCTTCAGGCCACAAGTCCTCACAGAGGGAGTCTTATCTGAGAGAACCAGGAGCCAAACTGGTGACTTAGGTGCATTCGGAGTCACCCATCTCCATTCTCAATCCCCACTCCTGCCCCGTTCCCAGCAGACAGTCCCTCCCAGGTCTGTCCAAGCCCTTACCACTCAGGGAAAAGGCCTGCCTAGCCCTGGGCAGTCCCATGCCGCTGCCTCGCCCCACATTAACCGGGGCTGGCAGAATTGCTCTCATGGGTCTTGCTGCAGCCAGTAATGAGGGCTTGCCCCGTGCTCTGCCTTTAAGCTCTGGATTTCTGGGCCCAGAGGTGAGAAGGTCAACTCTGAAAAAAATAAGAAGGAAAATCTCCTGGAAATTCCGGACCAAGGGAAGAAAACCAAAACGCAATCTCCAAATAGCACTTTATTAGAGAACAGTAAAGTGGTTAAACTACCAAACTTTAGACAGATTGAATTCAAATTCAACCATCAAATAGCTATGTGGCCCTGGGCAAGTAATTTCACTTTTGTTAACCTCGAGTTTCAAATATGTAAGATGAGATAGTAATTACCTATACTTCATGGCGTCATTATAAAGATACAAAAGTGTAAAACAGTGTGTAATGCCAACAGCTATTGTAGTTATAACATCTAATCTGCCTCTAATTACAGCAAGTACTTAAAAAGTGTATCAGCCTCCCACATGAGGGCAGCTTAGAGACCCTGGAGAACAAAGTCCATGTTATCTTTACCTTTGCAGCACCAATGTTGAACACAGGGCCTGCAACAGAGGACCCAATACACATTTGCTAAACTGATTTGTGTGTCCCAAACAGAAGGTCTAAAATGCACAGCTTCATCCTTTAAGGACATAAAACCATTTCCAAAGTATATTGTTAAATAAATTTTTTAAAAAAGCAAAATGTAAATGTATGTTATGCTACCATTTGTATTTAAGAAGTGGGAAAAAAATCACACGCACACACATATTTTTATGTATTTAAAATTATCTCTAGAAACATAGAAAGTTGGGAATATTGACTATATCTGGGAAATGGAATTGGATGACTGAAGGACGGGACAGAAAGATTTTTACATACATATTCCTATCCCTCTTGAGTTTGAATTGTGTGAATACACTTCCTATTCGACAATAAAAATTTTAAAATCATAATAATATAAACCAGAATTTCTAAACCTTGGTACTTAAGGTTGAGTATCCCTTATCTGAAATGCTTGGGACCAGAAGTGTATTAGATTTCAAATTTTTTTTTGGATCGTGGAATATTTGCATTATATTTATCAAATGATCATCTCTAACACAAAAATCCAAAACACTCCAACATGCTTTTAGCATCACGTCGGTGCTCAGATTTTGGATTTCAGATTTTTGTATTAGAGATACTCACCCTGCATTAACATTTTGGGGCAGATAATTCCTTGTTGTGGGAGGCTATCCTGCATAGGATGTTTAGCATCCCTCCAGATCTCCACCCTTTAGATGCCAGTAGCATACCCCTTCCCCAGTTATGACAACCAAAAATGTCTGTAAGCATTGCCAAAATGTCCCCTGGGGGCAAACTGTTCCCAGTTGAGAGCCACGAATACGAACAAAATAAGGGCCTTCAGTTACAAGAACACAACTGCCTCTAGGAAGGGCTACATGTAGAATCCCATTAATCTTTTAAGGAGGAAAAAAGTAACTCAAACTTATTGACTTCCTCCTATTTGAAAAGTGCTGGGTTGCAAGCTTTACTTTCAGTCTGTACAGTCAACCTGGGGGGATAAGATTTTTTTAATACCCAACTCAAGATTTTTCAGAGGAGTGAAATGAAGTCAAGGGATATGAAGTAAATACATGCCCAAGGTCAAACCAAAGCCAGGGACAGTCACAGCCAAAACTGAGGTCTCTGACCACCAGGCCAGACTCTTTCTATAGGACACTTCAATAGGGCTTCTCTTGCTAAATCCAGCATCCAGGGTTGGTAAGTCACAGTTGTAACACTGCCCGCAGCCTGTACCAGCAGACTCTAATAACTGCTTCAGGGAGATTGACAAGAGAGGTACAAGTAATCTGACAGTGGTGCAGGGACAGCCAAGTCTAAGGGCAAAGGTAAAATCATCACATTATCTCTAGGCCCTGGCTCTGTATCTCTAAAACAAGAACCACGAACTGGGCTCTGCTGCCTCTCTTGGGCATGCTGTAAGGAACATGAAATAAAACAAACATGAGGCATTTCCAAAGCTGCTATCCTAAATACAGCCCTATAATATATAAATTCATCGACTTACCCTGTAGGTTTTTTAGGAGTAGGGAGTGAACTGGAGGTGCCAGTCCCCTCAGCTGGTGGTATGTCTGCTCCGGGACTGTCATTCTCAGATGTCCCCAGAGTAACCTCACGCTGCACACCACTTTTGACGACCGGCGTCTTAGTGACTGCTATACCACAATTCCCAGGAGCTTCCTTGACCAAAACATGGGCATCGGAGATGATCACTTCCTCCCACTCATTCTCCTTACCCACTTCTCTTGGAGTAGCTACACTTAGGAGCTGGCTTACAGCTTCTGAATTCTCCAGAGTCAGTTTAGAGGCATTTTCCTTAGAGGAATTTTGCTCAGTGGTGGCAGGCTGCTGACTTCTTTTAACCACAGAGCCTCTGGAAGAGACACCAGGAGCCAATTCTACTTTGACTTTGGCTGGCTTCTCCTAGAAAAATAAGAATACCTTGCATGCATAAAGCATTTTACAGTTGACAACAACATTCACGAACATTCATTAATTTGATCATCTTATTAATAACATATGAGCAACAGACAAGGAAACTGAGGTCTGTAGCAAGAAAGAGACTAACTTAAGTTCTTAAATATAAAATTGGTCTGAATCTAAGTCTTCTGACTACAGGTTCCTTACACTACAGCATTAAATGCTTGGATTAGGATAAAGCTGTTGTCCTCCTAACAAATTCCTTATTGACAAGTTTTCAGGCTTTAAACAAATGTTGGCATTTTTCGGTTTGACTTTTGATTGATTATTCAAAAGTCTACTTCTCTATATCTAGAAAGAAGCTGACAGACATACTGCCATACAGGGCCTAACAGTCCTAAATTGTTAACCTTGGCAGTCCTTTTATGAGATTCAGTTAATCCCAATGTGGTCACAATCTCACATGGACAGACTCAGTTTCCCAACTCCTTTAGGAAAAACCCTATCTTTTGTCCCAGATTCTTTCAGGTGAGTCTTAAGAATGACTTACACATATGCCACATACTTTGCACTGGGTCAAATGAACTCATATATATTAATTACGTGTTAGAAAACATGCAAACTCACTAAAAATAGCAGCTGCTATCTCAGATTGATCTATTTTTAAAAAGTCCTTGGTATCTTAGCTTTTATTCAATCAGCACTGCTGTGGAAATAACAGCATTATTTATATGCATTAATACATTTATACACACACTTGAAAAATTTTTTTAAAACAGTGGTTGTTTCTGGAATATGTTTCAGAAAGGTTTTTTTCTTTCCATGTATATTGTGAAAGGCACTGTAAACTAAGAGACAAAATGTAAAAGCCAGGTTCTGTCTAGGTTTAGCTCCACTCTTAGTTATATAGTCTAAGGGCAGCTGCAACTGAATCCTCATTTTCCCATTATGAAATAACAGAGGATTGGGCTCTCAGTGTTTGTCAACAGAAGAAAGCAAGCATTTTGGGCAACCCAATTCTTCACTGGGCAGGACCCTCCCTATATACTGTAGGAAGTGCAGCATCTGCAGCTAAAGTTATTACTCAAAACCCCACATTTCCAAAGCCATCTGGGTGGTATACTACCCCTAGTTAAGAACCAGTAACAGATAACTTCTAAGAGCTCTCTAGTAAAAGCATTCTCAGATTCTAACACACAATATCCCCTTAGAATGAGTAAACATGGAGAAAAATTCCAAGTAAACTACACAGAGCTTATTTATCATTGGAGAGGGAAAATTCAGCAGAAAAACAGGAGACTGAACTCATTTCTTGAGATCTTTGAGCAAAGCACTGCCTACTAAGTAGGCTATTTTAGACAAAAATTGTTGCAGGAAAATTGGGTAACTTACTCTGAGCAAAAACCTCTACCTGGTGATCTCACAATTCCTTAACTCAGCCTACTCATTTCAGATGTTACTTTCTTTCAAGAAGGAAGGTAAATACGACTAGCTGCCTACTCAAAGAGGCCTCAATTACTGCCATCAGAAAGCCCACAAGAATGAAGCCTTGAGCTAACCAGCATTATATGCTTTCTTTTGTTCCATCCAACTCATTGGGAACTATGGCACACATTTCAACTAATTTTAGCCAGTATGAATTCTAGAACAATACAAGAAAAGGTGAGTCATTTCCTGACTGGCACAAACACACTTGGAGCTTTTAGAAACGATTTATACTTGCTACCTCAAAAAACAGAACTCAAGAAATCTTAGATTCTGCAGCACTAAACAGCATAGCAATACCCAAGAAGGATGGTTTAGTAGAAGAGGCACTGGGATAGCTGGGTGAACTTAGCCAAGTCACTTCTCTTGAATCTATTTTTCCTTAGCAACTTAGAGATAAACTTAGCTAGCTGATAACTGAAGTCATTTTTATCTCTAAAATTCTAAGTGCACTGATGTTACAATGTTACCTGTTTTCCTTCTCACACTCGTTCTGTTTCTATGAAATTTAGAAATCACAATATCTATTCTTCTCTCCTCCCCCCACCCCCCCGCAACTTGAACAGAAGTACAGTATCTTCTCTTTACATGGTAATTCTTGCAAAAAACACTGGGAAGGAAAATTCAGACTTAGTAAGTCAAGATGGAGACAAGTAACTAAGAAAAAATTCTTTTCAGGCCATGAACTTGATCTTAGGAAGAGAACCATGGTTCGATAGTTATTTCAGTCAAGGGGGTGGGGGTGTGAGGGAGGAGGCAGGAAATCACACATATAAGAAACATAAAGGAAAGCCAAAGTAAAAACAGAGCCTGAAGGAGAGACGAGCCCACCATGATCACTTACACCCTTCCACACCAATTACTGGAAATAAGGTCATTTAATACACCTGCTTTGCACTGGTGCCGAGGCACCCAAGGAGGATTCTGACTACTGTCCAACTCAACCTCCCTACTGCAACTGAAGTACATTTTTGGGGAATAATTAGAGAGGGGATAAATTAGTGGCTTCACAGACACACACCAGAGAAGATGGGCACAAGGAACTCAGCAAAAGTCCTGGCCAGGCACCGTGGCTCACACCTGTAATCCTAGCAGCACTCTGGGAGGTCAAGGAAGGAGGATCACTTGAGGTCAGGAGTTCAAGACCAGCCTGAGCAAGAGCGAGACCCCCATCTCTACTAAAAATAGAAAAAAGGATCCGGGATGCACTTGCCCGTAGTCCTAGCTACCTGGGAGGCTGAGACGGGAGGATCGCTTGAGCCCAGGAACTGGAAGTTGCAGTGAACTATGACAGCACCACTGCACTCTAGCCAGGGTGACAGAGCAAGACTGTCTCTAAAAAACCCCCCAAAAAACAAAGAAAAAATTTCCTGGGTGACACTAGCACTAGGTCTTCCTGACCCTAGAAGTGATAATATGAAGAGCAATAGTAGAGATAATAATTATATTGTTGTCAATTATGATGACAGCAGGGAACATTCATTGAGGATTTCCTATACCAGAACCGGTACCATTAACTCTATGTGGATAATCTTATTTGACCCCTCTAACCACCCTAATGAGGTAGGTACTATTATTAACTTCCATTTATAGATGAGAGAAAACCTAAATCAAGGAATAGAGATATAAAATGACTTGCCCAAGATTATAGTTAAAAACATGGGAAGCAGGCATCTGAACTGAGGAAGCTGACTCCAGAATTATATTAATTATTATCCTGTCTCCTGGAATTGGTGCTTCTCTAAACTTACCCAGAGGCCAAAACATTCATCCAGAGGGCAAAAGTCACCATCCCAGTATTTCTCATAGAGATGTACCATGGAAACTGCTCCAGAGGAATTTAAAGGTATGCTGCTATACAGGTTTTCTCTACACAAATATGTTTGGACCATGCTGAGTTAAACATATGACAATCGCAATCCTATCCTAAGCAATTTTCACTAAAATAATGCTTTCTTTCTGTTTCTACCTATCCAAATTCTATTGATTCTTCAAAACCATCTCCTCTATAAAGCTTTCCCTGTCTATTCCAGTCCTTATAAACATCTCTCCTCTCTGAGAATTCACTGCCTTTCCACTCATTTTAGCCCTAAAAATTTAGTTTCATATAAAAAAAGTATGTTTTATCTAGTTAGTACCAAGCATATAACAGGTAACAACATGCACTGAACTGAACTGCAGAGGAGCATAGCTTGATGCTCATTTATTTATTTACGGAGCATCTTCTACTGGCAAAGGCTGTGGGGGATACAGAGATCACCAAGGAGTTCACAACCTGACAAATGGAAACACTGTTAAATGGTGATGACTGCTAAATGAAAGCACTAAAGGAATATATAAAGTCATTCATTCTTCCCTAAGGAAACCTGGGGATGTTTCATGGAATAACTAACATTTATAATGAAGCATGGTTATATGCATTCACATCAGACATAAAATAACCAACTAGTTTGTTTACACAAGAGAGAGAGAAAGAGAGAGAGAGAGGGAGGGAGGGAGGGAGGGAGGGAGAAGGGCGAGGCAGGCAGGGAGGGAGGAGGGCGGGGAGGAAATGAGGAAATTAACATGAGAATTATGAATTAAAGATAATATTTTTGAAGACTATTTAATGGCATGATATGTTAAATGGAAAAAACAAAATACAGAACTTATTTTATTCACAGAAAAAGACTGGAAGAAAATACACCAAAATGTTAATTAATAATGCCTTTCCTTTGGATGGTACATGATTATGGATAACATTCTATTTTTCTTTCCTTCTTTATTTTTTAAACAAACTGTTTAAAAAATGAATATGATTTACTTTTCTAGTCAGAAGATAAAAATAAACATTAACTTTTAAAAAGTCACCTGCTGTTCCTAAGGGCAACAGGAAGCCCACTTTGTGGGGCTTCCAAAGCAGCAATGGCCAACGGACCTTACCTTTGGGATCCACTTCCCTCCTAGGAAGTTACCACAGGTAGGGCACTTAGGTGGTTTGTGCCTGGTGACATACGTAAAGGAACAACCTGGGCTGGTGCATGTCCCATGGCCCCGGCGGGTGTATGTAGTGGTCTGTAAAGAACGAGTATGTCAAAATCAATACCACAATCCAACTTCTCCCATACCCTGATGGCCATTATAATCATAACAATACCAGGAGGATACCAGCTTATAGAAGGATAGCCAATTCATGATATCATAAAAGGTCAGAGTTGGAAGGGCCTTAAGGTACAACGAATTCACTTTTTAGAAGTAGAGAATCTGGGTTCAATGAGGAAAAGACAGCTGCCCAAGATTACACAGTTAGGTATCAGAACAACAAAGAAGTAAAGTTGCTATTGCGGTATCACAAATTGCCAAATACTTTACCAGTATCTCATTTAATATTCTCAGCAAGGCTATTAAATACATACTATTACTACTACTGAGGTTAAGAGTGGTTAAATGCTTTGCCTCAAATCATCACTGCAGGTCAGAGACCTTGAACCCAGATCTGATTCTTAGTCTAAGATCCCTTCTATGCACCCAGTTGCACCCTCTAGATCTGAATACTTTAAAGAATTTGTTTCATCTTCATTCTTGTTAGTTAAAAATCAGAGCCGGGTGCCCTGGCTCACACCTGTAGTCCCAGTGACTTGGAGGCTGAGGTAGGAGGATCACTTGAGCCCAGGAGTTCAAGGCTGCAGTGAGCTATGATCACACCACTGCACTCAAGCCTGGGCGACAGAGTGAGACCTCATCTCTTATAAACAACAGAAAACAGAGAACACAGGACCTAGAATTCAGATATATAAAAATAGATTCACAGTCACTGAAACAATGAGCAAAATCCAGTAGAGAAATCCCTGGACACACAACAGAATTTAGTTATTTGCATATGAATATATTCAGCCACTGGCTTTTACCACCTCCACTGATCTCCCTTTGAGCAAAATGCACTACAATGGGTTATTACATTTTAGCTACAAACAGAAACTACTCATTCATTAGCCATGTTCCACATCTAGATTAATACTGGAAAGAAACACTTCCGTGTCAGATGTGTTCTGCGACTTATGAATGTTTACTCAGCTATTAATTCCAGCTTCCCTAGCCTGGCCAAAAAGCAAAACCTCCCTTGGGGAAACACGAAACTGCCAGTAGCTTCCTCTGCCAGGAATCCTAAGGAAAAGGCAATTATGACAGTGGTACCAAATCAAGGATGAGTGTGAAGCGGTGTGGCACCAAGGAAAGAGACCAGGCCTTGGGTTCCAACTTTGCCACCAACGCAATGAATGATGACCTAGGAGTAAGGCATCTTAACTCTTGGGCCCTAGGTTTTCTCCTCTGTTCTTCCTATTTCACAGGTGTGTCTTGATGAGTTCATGAGGTAAGGAATGAGGAAACCTTCACTCAGTAAATTATAAAAGATTCTACAGGCTTGAGAAAGACAATTATTACTAGAATATAAAAACATCACTAATCTTTTCTCAGACTGTGACCCAATGTAGAATCTTCATTTTGAACACCCTCAGAAAGCAGAGTAAAGCTTTAAAATAGGTTAATCCTGTAAGTAAATTACCAGGAACTTGTAAATACTCCTCATAATCAAGGCTGACATTTCAGTCTCAAATATTACTCATAAAATACTTTTCTAGAAAAGCTTGGCTGACACTAGAGTACGAAAGAACAGTCATTTCTAGGAGGACAAAGACTCGGGATAAATAAGCAAATTCTCCATGAATCAAGTTGCAGTGGCTGTTCCTGTTTTAAGATACTGCAACTTGGCCAGGCACAGTG
Source organism: Indri indri (assembly GCA_004363605.1). Lineage (NCBI taxonomy): Eukaryota > Metazoa > Chordata > Mammalia > Primates > Indriidae > Indri > Indri indri. The sequence continues at coordinate 29,967 of RJWJ010010253.1, forward strand.
ACTCACACCTGTAATCTGTAACCTCAGCACTTTGGGAGGCCAACATGGGAAGATCACTTGAGCCTAGGAGTTCAAGATTACACTTAACTATGAACAGGCCACTGCACTCCAGCCTGAGTGACAGAGCAAGATCCTGTCTCTTTAAAAAAAAAAAAAAAAAAAAAAGAGAAAGAGAAGAAAAGGAAAAAAAAGAGCCAGGCACAGTAGCTCAGCCAGCACTTTGGAAGGGTGAAGCAGGAAGACTGCTGGAGACAAGCCTGGGCAACACAGTGAGACCCCATCTCTACAAAAAATTTAAAAACTGGCCAGGCATGGTGGTGCACACCTATAGTCCAGCTACTTGGGAAGCTGAGGCAGGAGGATTGCTTGAGCCTAGGAGTTAGAAGTTGCAGTGAGCTATGATCATGCCACTGCAGTCCAGCCTAGGTGACAGAGTGATAGCCTATCTCTAAAAGCAAACAAACAAAAAACCCCCCCAAGAATCAGATTTGCATTTAAAAACCTTCACACAAAGAAAACTCCAGGCCCAGTTAACTGTAATGGTAATTCTACCAAACATTCAAGAAAGAAAATCGAAGAGGAGAAAACACTTCCCAACTCATTACGAGGCAAGCATTACCGTGATACAAAACCAGACAGAGACTACAAGAAAATCAAAGACCAACATACCTCATGAACATAGATATAAAAATTATAAACAAAATTTTAGCAAATCAAATTCAACAATACATAAGAGGGATAATACATCATTGTCAAGTGGGGTTTATCCCAGGAATGCAGGGTTGGTTTAACATTCGAAAAACAGTGAGGTTTTGCCACATTAACCAATAACAAAAGAAAATCTACATGGTCATCTCAACAGAAAAAAGCATTTGACGAATTCCAGCGACCACTCCTAATAAAAACTCCACAAAATCAGGAATAGAAGGGAACTTCCCAAACTTGATAAAGGGCATGTATGAAAAACCTACAGCTAATATCATACTTAATGGTGAAAGACTGAATCCTTTCCCCCCAAGATGAGGAACAAGACAAAAATATCTGCTCTTAACACTTCTAGTCAGTCTTGTACTGGATGTCCTAGACCACAAAATAAGGCAATAAAAAGGAATAAGGAATCCAAATCAGAAAGGAAGATATAAAACTGTCTTTACTTATAGACAACACGGTTATCCATGTAGAAAACTGAAAGGAAATCTGCAAAGTTACCAGCACTAATAATTGAGTTTAGCAAAGGTGTAAGATAAAAGCTCAACATACAAAAAAAATCAGCTGTATTATTATATACCAGCAATGAACAAGCAGATATTAAAAGAAAAATTTTTTAAATACCATTTATAATAACATCCAAAAATATGAAATATTTAGGGATAAATCTCAGCTCCAGTGCTGATGTGGGTGATGGAAAAAACATCAACGAGGCCAGGCATGGTAGCTCACGCCTGTAATCCTACCACTTGGGGAGGCCAAGACAGGAGGACTGCTTGAGCTGAGGAGTTCAAGACCAGCCTGAGCAAGAGTGAGACCCCATCTCTACCAAAAACAGGAAAAAGAGCGGTAGTCGTGGCCGAGCCGTGAAGCCGGTAGACGGGAAATCCAAAAACAGGAAGAAAAAAAAAAAAAAATTGGCTGCAGGTGGTGGTGCACACCTGTAGTCCCAGCTACTCAGGAGGCTGAGGCAGGAGGATCGCTTGAGCCCAGGAGTTTGAGGTTGCAGTGAGCTGTGATGATGCCACTGCACTCTACCCAGGGCAACAGAGTGAGACTGTGCCCCCCCAAAAAAAAAAGAAAAGAAAAGAAAAGAAAAAACATCAACTGAGAATCAAGAAACCAGAATCCTGGTTCTGGCTTGTTTTATAACCTAGTGGCTTTGAGTAAGTTGCTTCTTTTCTTTGGGCCTTTTTCCTAATCTGCACAAGAATAGCATTGAATTAAATCAGTGGCTCCTCAAATTTTCTAAATCACAAATGCTTCTCAAAACTGGATAAAAACCATGGCACCTATTCCAGGAAAATGTTCTCCCAGAGAAAAGTTTGTATATAACTTGAGGGAAGTTCACGGCTCCTGTGGAGCTCTACAGAAGCCCCCAGACAAGGACACATGGAGCAGATAATCCCTGAGAGCTTTGCCAGTCCCAGTGTCCAAGGTTCTAAGACTTTCAGAAATCTACTTACAAGAGAATACTTATGAAAGCCCTAATTGCCATCTACTCCCCACATACAGTACTGACCAGTTTGATGGAGGTGGGGTTCTCCACAACCGAGTAGGCAGGCAGAGGCAACATGATGAATTGTGTGGCTGGTGCAGAGGAGCTGCTCTCACCGGAATCCTGTGGGCAATGGAGAGAACAATTTCACTGAAGCAGAGTGAAGAACACTCAGGGCCCTCCACAGCAATGGAAGACGAGATCAAGTCCACTAACCACAGACAACATACTTATCTAATGTGCTTATCAGATGAAATAAATCTGCAATTATCTAAAAATAAAAATCTTAATTAGGAACAAAGAAAGGCTGAGCATGGTGGTTCACACCTGTAATTACAGCTACTTGAGAGGCCAAGGTAGGAGGAATGGCTTGAGGCCAGGAGTTCGAGACCAGCCTAGGCAACACAGTGAGACCTTGTCTCTAAAACTTAAAAAAAATTAGCTAGGCATGGTGGTACATATGCCGGTAGTCCCAGCTATGCAGGAGGCCAAGGTGGGAGGATCCTTTGAGCTCAGGAGTTTGAGGCTGCAGTAAGCTATGATCATACCACTGCACTCCAGCCTGAGCAACAGAATGAGACCTCACCACTTAAAAAAAAAAAATTAAACATAAAAAGATTTTTTTTTAATGAACAAAGAAAGATAGAAAAAACTATTACCACAGGGAAATGTGCCATCCTCATGATATACAGGAAAAAACAGAGGTTTTGACACTTAGGACTCACAAGATCCACACGTAGTTAGTGAGAGAATCCAATTCGGACCCTATCAAATGTTCTCAGTACCCTATTAATCTGCCTTAACCAGGCAAGTGGCATGCTTCATTCATTATTGCAAACAGCACTGAGGCAACAATAAAAAAAAGGATTTAGGCCTGAGACAGATTCCTTTGCAGGGGCACTTTCTCTCTTCTGCCCAGGCCACAGCATGCTGGTTCTTTTAACCTGACCAGAAAAACTTTTATCTCTCTGATGATGCTACTCTATCCAGAGTAACAGAAGGGAGGCTATGCACTAGGGCATGGTGGCAGTTTCCCCACTTCCAGGGGACCAGTTGTAGGATCACTGAAATTACTGCTTTCCCCTCAACTAAGCACGATACTTAGATCACTGGAAAGAGACATGCTCCTTAGATTAAGTCCCACCAACCTGGCCTTGAAGAGAACATCTTTCTTCCTACCCCATCTGTGCTCAGAAAAACCTTTTGAAAATTCTCCTAACACAGTTCAAGGTACCACTGTTTGCTAAAACAGTCTTCAGGGAACATAAAATCCTAACCAATACTACTAGCTTGACTCATAGATGACACAAATACCATTTTCAGCTCTCCTGCTAATGTAGCTTAAGTACCATATCATTTCGTGTGAAGAAAATTCTGGCTAAGCTAGGCAAAGAGGAGTTGGTAAGAGTGCCTGAGAAATTGCAGTGAACTCTGGAGTAAGCCCAAGGGCAAGAAACACTCAAGAAAACTGCGATCCCACTAGAAGTGTCACACCAGCACTCTGAATTACCACTGCTCCAGAATCATACTGCATGGTACTGCCTTTTTGTATCTTCAGGTAAAGAATCAGTACCAAAGCTACTTACCCTCATGACTGTTACCACTGACACACTCTCCCCAAGCTGGGGGTGAGGCAGAGCCAGGCTTCCAGTGGGGAGGTCTGGTGAGCTGTTCATTAAGGTCTCTTCAATCACCAGGCTTGTCTGGTAAGGTTGGTGGCTCTCCGCTACCTCCAGGGAAGCCTCCTCTAGGAGCACATCCTGGCTGAGGATCTCTGAGGTGGCAATCTCCTGCACAGCACCTGGCTGGGTAAGGGCTCCCACCTCCTCAGCCAAGGCCTCCACAGCCAGGCACTGCTCTGCCATGCCTGCATGGCTGGGCACCGTCTCTGGGGCAGCGCTGGACACAAGAGGAGGTCCTTTGGAGGACATCTGGTTCTGAGCCACACACAGCTCTAGCTGAGGGCAGCTCCGGTCCTCCTGCAGGCTGCTCTTAGGGATGATGATGTAATCTGAGCGGGGTAGGATCTTGCGGAAACCTGGGATGTCCGGAACCACAGCAGTCAGTGCAGAAAGCTTAGAGTTCTGCAGATGAGGAAACCAGGAAGGGAGAGACAAGCAGAGATAAATGGACTAAGACCACATGGATATATAGTTATTAGCTCTTTTTTTTTCTGTAAAACGGACCTGAACAACTCTATTCTCTGGACCTAACTCAGATAGGGTCAGCCTCTGTTAATGGCAATGTCATCTTCATTTGAATCACACTTTAGCCAATGTGGCTTACTTGCTCAATCACAAAGGAAACTGAGAACATGGATTGAACTTTGGAAAGGGCACTGATCTTGGCATGTGAAACGGTGGGCTGGAACCCAAGGTATGGCACAGTCTTGAGCAAATCCTTTCCCTTCTTTAGACCTCAGCTGCCCCATCCATAAAACAAGGGAGCTGAATCTGGCAATTTATGAGTTCCTTTTGAGCTCTGATACTTTAGGATTTCAAAGTAGCATGAGATTCAAACACCAGAATGTATTTTAACAACCCCCTCCCCCCCGCAGAAAACCATAAAATACAAGTCAACAGGCTCAGTTGGAACTCAAGGCAGCAAGTAAGGATTCTGACCTCACTGCTTTCTCCAAGACTTACAAAGAAGAGAATGAACAGATCACAAAACCAAGAAGGCTTCATGAGAAGGCTTTGTGAAAGAAGAAATATATACAAAAGAGGATACCTGATAAGGTCCTGATTAAAGGGAAAAAAATATGAATATTAACATTGATCTAGTATCTTCAGGTTGAGAAAATGTTTCTGAACCCATTATATAATTTTACTTTAAAAACAACAATACTAAATTACATACTACTATTATTCCCATTTAACAAATGAGGAAATTGAGAATAAAGCTCAGGTAGATAAACTTTCCCAAAACACAAAATTAGTTAAGTAGTAAAGCTGGGACTGGACTCCAGGCCAGGTCTTCTAAGGATGAAGGATGAAACACAACCCTGCATGGTTAACGGGCATCAAGAAAAAGTAATTTTTGTTTTTTCAATTTAAACTGAAAGTCATCCAGTAAGAAAATGAAAAAGTTCAAAGTGAATCGTTAAGTAAAAACTGAAATTAAATGGAAAAAAAAATTTCAGAAGCATCTTTTAAAGGAACACTAAAGTCAGTTACAAAAGGATCCTTAAATAAATCAAAAGCAAAAAGTCGATGAGACTACTTAAGGCACAAAGGAAGCACTCAGAAATGAGAAGTTAAAAGAAGCACTCAGATGAAACACAAAAGCATCTCCCTGAAGACAGTAGGGGGGAAAAAAAGAAACACAAAAGCAGACAGACCAAATCCTCTGTGGAGCCTTTATTGGAGAGGTAATGGGGAAATGACATTCTCAAGTGACCCTCTGAAGCAGACAGGTTAGGAGAACAAGACTAAATGGTGGTAAATACACACAGGACAGTCTGGACTTAATCCAAGCACAGAGAAACCAGGATGGCCTGGAAGGCGTAACACTGGAACCATGGTTCCTGCACTTGGCAGGAGACCTGCCACAAGGGCTCTGACAGGCTCCCAAGGTATGTAGGCAGGAAGGTCTCACCTTCACACCAAGCAATCTGGGAGAGCTCAAATAAAGCGTCGCCCAGTCTTGGTGTGTTCCCGATGCTCAACATATGCCACCTTTCCTTAGTATATGGTCACTGGATATTTAATCTACTAAAAGGTGATATCTATTGACCAAGTCAGTATGTGCCAAGCATCAGCGAGGTGGTTTACATTATCTGTTTTAGGTAGTATTAGTAGATACGATTTGTATTTTACAAATGAGGAAGCCAAGACTCCAAAGTGAAATGATTCTTCCAGAGTCACTCAACTAGTTATTATCAGAGTTAATCTACTCATGTTCTTGGTGGCGATGGTAGAGACAGTGGTAAATACAAATCGGGATACGGATAAGGAAGAATCACTGCAGATGATTTAAACTTTTTTAGTCTTCATAAGGCTCTACATTAGTATCTAGTTTTAAAAACCAAATCACTCTAAGAGTAGATAACATTTTCTTTATCCTGGCTAAAAAGCTTGCTGATTTTATAATGGGGAAACCAAAGAGAATAGGTATTCTTTTCTTAGACTCCACTTCCCCTCCCCCACAGGGATTATCTCCCAGACTAGCTATTTATGAACAAGTCATCTAGCAAAGGGAGTAGAGTGGCATCTCCAAGACTGTACGTAACGCAAAGCTCTTCTAGGAACAGGAATGCCAAGCCAGTAAGTACAAAATAGTCTAAATGGCAGGGGCAGATAGGCCCCAGGAGGGGAAAATACAGCCTGTTCTGCTACAACATAGTTGTGTTCCTAAGGAATCTTTGCTCTACTTTATCAAAAAAGAAATTAGAGACAACTGTTTCAACTGAAAAAGGCAGTTAAGGTTAAACTGCCTTTTGATTATTTTTCCTGCAGGAATTTCAGTTTAAATAATCATCAGTATATTTTGTTATTCTGAACTAAAATGACAAAATGGCCGACAAACATAAATCTAAATGCTTCCTTGCTAGTTCTTTAATCCAAGCACTCCAAAGCCTCAGTCTCCTCCATCTCTTTGGCTTTAACCTTGCATTTCTGCTTCTACCATAGTTCACAACTGCCAGCAGCAACAAAAGAACGTGGTACTGTATTACATAAGCAGCTGCATCCACCTCTAAACACGCAAACATAATTCCTAATTATGACTGACAGTATGACACCAATTAATCACATTACATTTGTAATATGAAAACTCATGGTGTAGGAGAAATACCTATATAAGCTACTGTATTAAAGTTACTCTATTAAAGCTACTATATTAAAGGTACTAGTAACTACCCACAAGAATAAGAAGCTCCTAGTTATGCTAAAATTCAGAAAAGGAACCTAAGGCTTACTTCAGGAACTCAGAAAATGTCAGCTTCATGTACTGCTACAACCAAAGAGGACATGAGAGTGCAAGGGGATCATCAAGATGGAAACAGGCAATACCGGACTCAAGAAACATAAAATGACAAAAGTTTTCCCAAGAAAACAAAAAGCAATAGGAGAACAGGGGGGTTGGTCTCCCCAAGGCCTTCACCAGTGAACCAATGGAAAAAGTAGCTGGAAAAAAAATTACTTACAGGATCCAAACCTTCTTTCTCTAGTTTGGCTTTCTCCAAGTAGTAACTTCTCTCGGCCACGCTGAGAAGCCTCCAACTCTCACTTATCTTCTTATTGATCTCAGACTGAGGAAGGTGGGGGAGCTCCTGCTGCACTTTCAGGTAGATGTCGTAATAGTACAGAAGATAAGCAGACCTGAGGAAGCAAGGACTTCTTCAGGCTTTCCCTTACGCAACCAGTTAAGCACTACAATGTTAGGGTTTGGATAGTCGAGAGGCTGATACAATACCCAGCTTCTTGTTTCAAAGCATTTACCTAAATAGGGACTGAAATTCAAGCAAAGAAATTAAAATAATATCCCCAGATGGTATTTGGGAGGGCAAAATGGATGGTAAAGGCAGCAAGTGGCTTGCTGTTTTCCCTTCAGAAACCTGGAAGCAAAGGCTCATCTGGTTTACTTTCCTTCCCACAGACCTTTTTTCTGCAGGAATAATTGGCTTTTAAACCCAATATATGTAAAGAAAGATACAAATGTCCTCTCACTCCACTCTCAGGGAAAGCTTAATACTCAGGGGGCTGATTACTCAAAATGGTTATCATTCACACTCTTTATTCATCTACCCAGCCTTTGGTCTTCGAACTGGTCGACAGCAACTCCCCAAGGCTGAGAGAGGAAAGCAAGCAGAATTATCAAAATGACCCAATGCTGGTGGCTTCAGCAAGTGGAGTGATCACAGTCAAGAGGGAGATCAGAGCTACAATGTGGATATTCTGTATAGGTATCACCGGTGCTATTTTCTAATTCTGTAATTAATGCCTTGTTTTAAATATTTAAATAACAATGGCATAATAAAAAATAATGTAGCTCTTTTGTACACAGCTTCTACCATCTCTGTATGGTGTGATTTCCTGTGACAACCTGGCAACAAAGTCTGGTCAGGAATGGCAAATGCTGGCATAAATCTGGCCGCTTCCCAGTCCCCATTTCTCTCTTCCCCACCTCACTCTGAGACTTCAACAATTACACTCTTTCTCCAAGAATCTTAGAGTCCTGTGTGAAGACTTCAACAGTTTTCCAAGCAGCTTCTGTTTATAAATGCCAGCAGCAACCAAACCGTGTTGTCTAACCTGGGTTTCTTGGCCTTTTCTCCATGTATTTTATACTTTTTCTTCTTCTTGGGTGGCCCAGGGGAAGTATAACAGTAGGCTTCCTCAATTTCCTCCATCACGACAGTTACCTCAGTACCATCATATGATGCATCCATGGCTAGAGGAGAGGAAAGTCAAACACAAAGTTTCAACAATCTACCCTAAAAGGGACAGCAGCCTCCTGGATCCCTTACCTCCGCCGGGGCCTTAAAGCTTAGCCATTTCCCAAACTCGGCAGCTCCTAAGAAGCACCTGGGGCACTAGTCAAAAGTTCTGGCCCCTTCCTCATATATTTCATCACCTTAAGCAAACAGCTTCACCGATTCATTCAAACATGTAATAAGTGCCTATATGTTAGAGATTTCTTTATACTCTGCCGGCCTGTGCAATTTTGGGAAGGTCTTTTAGCTGCTTTAGGTTCAGTTCTCTCTCTTATATATTAAAAAAGAGACAGCTCACCCACCTTCTCAAAGATTTATAATGGTAAGACTCAAAGGATATAACACACACACAGAGCTCTATTTAAGAATAGTCAAGCGCTATATAAAATAAAAGGGTTCATTTTATATTAAAGATGATTATCTGTGGCTGAGATGCTTAACAACCTGCCCAAGACCAGCACGCCCAAATAGGGACTTGGGAGACAGGTTTTTAATTCAAAAATTCAACTCTGGGCAGAGCGAGGCGGCTTCATGCCTATAATCCTAGCACTTTAAGGTGGGAGGATCGCTTGAAGTCAGGAGATCAAGACCAGCCTGAGCAAGAGCAAGACTCCATCTCTACAAAAAATAGAAAAATTAACCGGGCATGGTGGTATTCACCTATAGTCCCAGCTACTCAGGAGGCTGAGGCAGGAGGACCACTTAAGCCCAGGAGTTTGAGGTTGCAGTGAGCCATGATAACGCCACTGTACTCTAGCCCGGGAAAAAGAGCAAGACCTCATCTCAAAAAAAACGAACAAATTAAAAAAACAACTCTGGGTCTTCTTTCATTATGCCACACTGTTACCCATCTCTACTGGCAATGCTCTGAACCAGCACAATTTAGTAAACTCTGTGATGACAGAAATGTTCTACATCTGTGCTGTCCAATATAGTAGCCACCAGCCACATATGGCTTCAAGTACGGCTAGTGTGACTGAAGAACTGAGTTAGTTTTAATTGTAATTAACTTAAATAGTCACACATGGCTAATGGCTACGGACAGAACAGGTGTAAGCAGTAACTGGACAGACTGATATTAGCTCTCATGTGCTGGCCTGTAAAAGAGAGAGTCTACTAACAGCTTTTATGTCTATAAAAAAAAAAGGCATTAAAAAACTTAATGACATACAATGGAATGGACTCTGAAAAACATGACCAAAAAAAAAAACTTAACAACTAATTCAAGAAGGGCTAGTTTATTTGTGGCCAAGTTCTAAGTTGGAGTTTTACCACAAGACTCAATCCTTGGCCGGGTATGGTGTCTCACGCCTGTAATCCTGGCACTCTGGGAAGCCACGCTGGGAGGATTGCTTGAGGTCAGGAGTTCGAGACCAGCCTGAGCAATAGCAAGACCCCCCCCCATCTCTACTAAAAAATAGAAAAATTAGCTGGTCACGGTGGCGCATGCCTGTAGTCCCAGCTACTGGGGGGAGGCTGAGGGAGAAGGACTGCTTGAGCCCAGGAGTTTGATGTGGCCGTGAGCTATGATGACGCCCCTGCACTCTACCTGGGGCAACAGAGTGAGACTGTATCAAAAAAAAAAAAATAGACTCAATCCTTGGAGAGAGAAAGGTTCCCAGAAACCATCTGAATTTTATGAGAAGGAAATAACATAGTTGTTCCTGAAAATCTGTCAGAAGGGAATTTAGGATTCTGGGAAGAGAGAGTTGTGGTAGTTAAACACAGGAATATGTGTAGTACAAAGCCCAGTCACGTCTCATTTAGACCTTACACCACAAGTGATAACGCATGGATTCATGTCTAAACTCTAAACACGATCTCAGACAAGTCGATTTCACACCCTAAATTTCAGTTGTTTCTACTGTGAGATGAAGAGGATAAACTTAGTGGCTCCTAACCTTTTGGGAGGCAAGAATTCTTTTGATGATATTGTGAAAACTTAGAACTTCCCCCTAAAAAATGCAAACACACAGTATTTCACCTATAATTTTAAAGATGTACTCCAGGTTAAGCACACAGTATTCCTAAGGTTCTTTCTCATTCTGGGTAATCTCCAAATGATTCCTCTTTCCATTAAAAAAGAAAAGAAAAAACACCTACATTCTGTCATAGCACAACCCAGGAAGAGTACAGTCTGCAACTTGGCTGGGGGTAAGCAATAGGCTGGTAAAGGATAAGGGAAGCTGGAATCCAAATTAAGGCTACGTGGGGACCGTGCTCTTTTGCCCTTAATTGACTTCTCAGCCCTTGAAAGCCTTGTGGAGAAAAACAGTAACTGCAGAAGAGCATCTATAAAGAATGGCAGACAGGGTTTTAGCACCCGGAGCAAAACAAGTTAGGAAGCAAAGTCATTAGAACTACCCTGGGTTGGGGGCAGGAAAGACCACCCTAGGGCTTTTTTTTGTTTTACTACCCTATCCTAAGCCTGGGTCCAAGTTTGTTTTCAGATCCTAGACCTCAGTACAGCAATGCAAAGTAAAGGACAACATAAAGGTTAAAACCAAGGGCTCTTTCAAACCAGCTATGGCTTGTTAAAAAGAAAGGAAAAAAAACCAAGGGCTCTGGAAAGCAGAAGATCTGGGCTCTAGTCTAGGCTACACTGCTTAACAGCACCAGCACGGAGCTCTATGACCTTAAGCAATCTACCTACCCTCTCTACGTTTCAGTTTTCTTATCTGTAAAACGGAGGTAAGGGTAGTATTTGAAATATGCGAGACACTTTGTGCAATCAGGTCCTTCTCGGAACCTCATGAGATGGCCTTTGACGGCTCAGCCATGGACTACGGTTTGACTCTGGCTAGTTCCTCTCCCTCTCTGGGTCTCGAATGTCCTATAGTGAGAGAAGGAGGACACTCAAGCTCACTGGTCCTACTTCGTGGAAGAAGCAACAGAGGCTCAGAGAGCCGCAGCACCCAGCTTGAGGTCGCCCAGGGGGTCGACCGTGCGGCGTGGCCCTCGAGGGCGGGACTTACCCAGAGGAGCGTACAAGCCGCGCGGCTCACATTCCCGGAGGCGCCCGGCCCTGGGGCTCGACGAGGGAGCTGGCGGGCGCACTTGCGCTCCCCGCTGTCGGCGAGAAGCGGCTCCAATCGTGACAGCGGCAACAAGGAAGTGGAGGCGAGGGCTCGCGCGCGCATCCCGGGGGCTGGACGAGCCCCGGCCCCGCGGCCCCGCCCGGAGACACACGGCGCGGAGTCGCGACAGCCCCTCTCGCTCTCCCTCCTTGGAGTCGCGATATGAGGTCGTGAAGGGCAAGTGTAAGAGCACAGGTTCGTTCCGCAGGCTCCTCACAGACGCCTGCCGAGGGCCCCGGGGGTCAAGCCCCGGGGAGCTCGAGGAAGACAGCAAGAAGACGGGCGTCACCACAGCACCGGTTCGGAGGCGGCAGCAGCACACCACAGATCGCCAGGGAGACCCGTCCCAGCGGCCCTCGCGGCGCACCGGAAGCGGCCAGCGGCGCGTGACTGCGTGCGACCCCTCGCGCAAGCGCAAAAGCCCAGCCCCAGCTGGAGGGCGGCACATAGGAACTGCATAAAGGCTTGGAGTGGGGCTGCTAAGGCGAACGTACTGCTTCCGGCGAGAGGTCCCGGGCGGAGGAGGAAGCTGTGGCTGCCGGCGGTGGGACGCCCCGGCCGCTCAGCCCGCCGGGCACTGCTGTGGGGCGTTCAGGTAACAGGGGCGGGGCTGTGCCGAGCGAGAGGGGTCAAGGCCCCGCCTCACCTCTCAGAGCCACGTCGGGTGCTGAGAAGCGTACAGCACCACCCTTTCCGCAGCTCGGCATTCAAGGCCGGACCCCAGTCGTCAGTTTGTCCCAGCTCATTCACGACAGGGCTCACAGTGCTATTAATACATCAAGCCCCCCTCTTCACTCCAGTGATCTGCCCTCGATCCGTCTCTACCACTGTCCCACGGATAGTAATGGTAGCGAGTTCCTGGAGTGACTCAAGCTGAGCTGAATGACTTTGGAGAAGCTCCGGAAATCAGATAGAGATTGGATTGTCCACATTTGTGCAAGTTCCTATACGACCTTTCTCTACATTGCAAATACATTTCCAATCTGCCTGCATCTTTCCATCTATCGCTGTCACCAACCTCCGCCTAGCCACCATCATTTGTCTGGACTGATGCAGTTCTGCCCACTCTACTCTTGTCCTTCAACAGCCTATTCTCCACAAAGCAGCCAGATTGATCTGTTTGCACTGTAAGTCTGATAGGTCACGTCCTGTTTAAAACCCTCCAGTGTCTCATTCACTTAGAATAAAATTCAAACTTATTAGCTTGACTAAGACTTTGTCTGGTTTGGCTCTTGCTTCATTCTCTTTCCACGTGTTCTCTCAATATGGGTTCTCAGAACAAGCTATACAGCAGTCCCTCATGTTTGGAGCACTGGCTGTGTTGTGTGCCTCCCTGGGTTTCAATCCCAACCCTGCCACAAATAAGTTGTATTAAGCATGTAAGGTGCTTAACAAATCATGCTTTTGCAGTAGATCCTTCCATCTCAGTAAATGTCACCACCGTCCACTAGATTGCTCAGCACTCAAACTAGAAATCTGGGTGTTAGCCTTGAATCTTCCTTCAGCTCACATCCCATCCATCACCACGGCTCTCCAAAACATAGCCCCAAACTAACTACTTCTTGCCATTTCCTCTATTACTACTCAAATCCAAGCCACCATTCTCTCTTGTCTGGACTCCTCTTTTTTCTGTGATGCTCTTCAGTTCTTTACACAGCAGTCCTCTTTCTCTTTGCTTAAAATCCTTCATTAGCTTCCTGTTGCACCCAAATAACATCCAAACTATATATGGCCTACTAGGCTAGCCTGCTTTTGTCTTCAGATACAGTGCTACCGCTTAGGAAAATGGACTTTTCCCATTAGGTTCTCCATCCTGCAACCAAAGGACTCTTTCTAAAGATCATGTCATTCAAAAAAAAAAAAAATAACCTCCAAAGGCTTCTTAATGCCCCAGGATCAAGCTAGAATCCTAATGAGGACTTTCCGTGATTTGGTCCTTGCTTTCTTCTCCAATGACTTACTTTTTCCTGACCATGACATTTTGTTTTCTATAGTACTTCACTACCTTTGATAGTACATATTTCCTTACATCTCATGAATTCCTATTTGTTTATTCTTTGATAGGAATAACCCCGTTTGATTAGCCACACTTCTGTGTCCCCATAGTACTCTGTAACCTCTATTACAGTATTTCACACACCCTAGTGTTTGTCTTCCCTGCTTCCCTGGTAAGTTCCTCAATGGTGGGCACTATGCTCCATTCATCTCTGTATGGCTGGCATCAAGCACAGTGCTTGAAACATAGCGGATGCCATGAATGAATAGATAGATGTGTGGAGGTAGTGGTAAAAACCTGCCCTTGAAAATGGACAGCATAAATTCACAGCAGCTTTCTTGTCCCTTGAGGACTCTCATGATAAAATGCCTAAGAAGGCAATTACCAAAACTGCTACTGCTGAATCATGCTTTGTTTGACTAGCCTTGGGGGGCAGGTGGGTTGTTTATTTGAAATTCTTAATACCTCTAGACAGGACATACAGATCACAACACTCTCCAAATACTTTATCCCTGTTTAACTCACTTGTGCCACCATCCTGGCACCTAAAGGCATTTGAGTTTGGAACACCTATCCAGGGCCCAGTATTTTCATCTGGAAGGGACTTTAGGGATCATGGTTTACAACCATGGACATACCAGAATCACTCTGAGAGCTTTTCAAAAATATGTTTTCCTTACAGGGAGTCTCATTCATTCGGTCCTAAGTTGGGTCTGCATGTCAGATTCTGATATGCCCACCCTGGTTGAGTCTAACCCCTTCATTTTAAAATGAGAAAACAGACCCAGAGAGGGACTATACCTTCCCATCACTCCTGCCATCATGTCTCACCCAAATTATCAGCAACAGCATCCTAATATTGGTCTCTTTGCTTCTTTGATGCATTTTCCACTAAACAGCTGTAGTGATCCTTTTAAAAATGCAAAACAGAGCATGACCCTCCCTTGCCCGAACACATTCATGGATTTCTGTTGCACTCAAAATAAAATACCAACTCTTTCTTGTAGCATCTTTGGATGGTCTAGCTCTCCACCTTTGTCATTAACACTTGGAGTCATGCAAATATTTCAGTTCCCTAAATACCTCAAGCTCTTTTGCTGATACTGTGTCCTTTGCTGGACTGCCCTTTCCCCCTATTCCTCATGGAATCTCAGCTTAAATGCTATCTTCTTAGGCCATTCCTGACTACTTTTTGTAAATAGATCTTCCCCTTTTATTGCCTATAATAGTCTTTGTTTTATTTTTTATAGCACATAGCATATTCCATAATTATCTGTGTGTTTACTTACTATCTCCCCCACCACACTTTATATTTCATAAGAGTAGGGACCTTGACTTTGTGGTCCATTACTGTATCCTTACCACTTGGCCACTGTAAATGAATGTATGGCTACCAGAAACATCTTCCCACAATGAAAATCTTTCCAAGCCAGATGGTGGTGGAGCTTCAAAGATCTCATTTTGGTGGAATTTCAAGCAGGACCATGGACTGGCAGAAAAAGCACTAATCTCTAAGTCAAGAAATCTAGGCTGTATGAACCCAGCTTGGCCCCTTCCTGGGCCTCAGTTTCTGTATCCATAAAACAAGCTAGATAATAACTCCTTGAACTTATATAGTGCATTGCTATTTGCAAAGCTCCTTTACCGCCTTTTATTTCAATCTATTCTCATAGTAGGAAGAGCAGACATTGTTATTCCCATTTTTAAGGAGGCTCAGAAAGTTTAAGTGAACTAGATTATCTATATGATCCCTTCTTATAGATATGGAATGCTTCAGATATTCTGAGTCTCTACAAAAGTAGTCTCTACAAAAAGTCAGTAGTGTGAATCCTGTCTTCTTTTGACTTTGACCTTATATTATCATTTCCTAATAGGATTTTTAAACATCTGAACCCATCTTTTAGGGGGAATCCATTATCTTTGGTTCCTGATAGGTATTCCATTTTGTCTTCTCAGTTTTCCACACTTATAGCAAAACAAGCTGAGAGAAGGAACGGAGACAGACCTGTTAGTTGTGGCCCAGCCCTCATTCCCTGGAAATGGCAAACAAAGGCAACAAGAAACGTCGGCAGTTCTCCCTGGAGGAGAAAATGAAAGTTGTGGAAGCTGTAGACTCCGGCAAGAGGAAAGGTGACGTGGCAAAAGAGTTTGGTATCACTCCTTCCACTTTGTCTACATTCTTAAAGGATCGTGCCAAGTTTGAAGAAAAGGTTCGGGAGGCATCCGTGGGACCCCAGCGGAAAAGGATGAGGAATGCTCTCTATGATGACATTGATAAGGCTGTTTTTGCTTGGTTTCAAGAAATCCATGCCAAAAACATTCTCGTGACTGGTTCTGTCATTCGGAAGAAAGCACTAAACTTGGCCAATATGCTTGGCTATGACAATTTTCAAGCAAGTGTGGGCTGGTTGAACAGATTTAGAGATCGCCACGGAATTGCTTTGAAAGCAGTCTGTAGAGAGGATGGTGACAGGTTAATGAATGGTCTAGGAATAGATAAGGTTAATGAGTGGCATGCAGGGGAAATTATAAAACTGACTGCTGACTACAGCCCAGATGATATCTTTAATGCTGATGAGACAGGAGTGTTTTTCCAATTGCTTCCCCAACACACACTTGCTGCTAAAGGGGACCATTGTAGAGCGGGCAAGAAAGCAAAGCAGCGGTTGACAGCACTCTTTTGTTGCAATGCTTCAGGGACTGAAAAAATGAGACCATTGATTGTTGGTAGGTCAGCCAGCCCACGCTGCCTCAAGAACGTCCGTTCCCTCCCTTGTGACTACCGAGCCAACCAGTGGGCATGGATGACGAGGGATCTGTTTAACGAGTGGCTGATGCAAGTGGATGCCAGGATGAAGCAGGCAGAACGCCGGATCCTCCTGCTCATCGACAACTGCTCTGCTCACAACATGCTTCCACGCTTGGAAAGGGTTCAGGTGGGATATCTGCCCTCAAACTGTACTGCTGTCCTGCAGCCACTGAATCTTGGGATAATTCACACCATAAAAGTGCTATACAGGAGTCACCTTCTAAAACAAATCCTCCTCAAGATCAACAGTAGTGAGGATCAAGAAAAGGTAGACATCAAGCAGGCCATCGACATGATTGCTGCAGCTTGGTGGTCAGTCAAGCAGTCCACGGTGGTGAGATGTTGGCAGAAGGCCGGCATCATCCCTATGGAATTCACAGACTCTGACGAAGAAGTAGCCAGTGAACCAGACATTGCCATCGAAAAGTTGTGGCACACAGTGGCTATTGCCACCTGTGTCCCAAATGAAGTAAATTTCCAGGACTTTGTCACTGCAGATGATGATCTCATCATCTCCCAGGAGCTGACAGAGACAGAGATCATCCAGGATATGGTGGCTGGTGAAAATACTGGTGAAGCTGGAAGTGAAGACGAAGAGGCGGTATCTTTACCAGAGCAGTCAAAAATCACCATCACAGAGGCCATCTCAAGTGTACAGAAACTTAGACAGTTCCTTTCCACTTGTGTAGGTGTTCCTGATGCCATTTTTGGACAGCTAAATGGCATAGATGAATATTTAATGAAAAGAGTCACACAAACTCTTGTTGATTCCAAAATTACAGATTTCCTCCAAACAAAATAATGCAGGAATTAACTGCCAATTTTACTTTAGAAAATGTAGTTCATAAGAATAAAGATTACTTTAGATAGGATATTGAATTAATTTAAGTAAAGCAATATTATTATGACAACATTCCAGTACTCTGAAATAACTAGGAAATTTCCTTGAATGGAACTTGACTAATATCTACATTCTCTCACTCTTTTTTAAGAGACAGGGTCTCTTGCTAT
>RJWJ010010254.1:0-47448 GCA_004363605.1 Indri indri
CATTCCACATCTGTGGCTGCTGCCAGAGATCATATGCAAATGTCCTGCACTTAATACATACTAAAAATTAAATGGAACATTAGAAATCATTTGATCTAATAGAGTTATTTTACTGATAAGGAAACTGAAGCTAAAACTGTGTGTGATGAAAAATGTTGCATTTACCATTGATGCAAATTACTGAGGGAAAAGAAAAATAAAACCAATCAAAGCACCTTATTTCTGGAATCAGATCCACTGATATTATGAATTACAGAAGACCATTTATTTTAATGTAAGTAGTAATATAGATGTATCAATTATGCTGATACATATGCCCTGAAAGTAGACTGTAAATAAATTCTATTCTGAAAGATAAATTTTCCCCAGGGTAAAATGAAACAAAAAGTACTTTGCAGCTAACCTCTTTGTAAAGCAAATAATTATTTCATAATGTAGTAAATAAATTCTAAATGATCTATTTTAAAATGTTATTTTTTTGGTAATTATCCATTAAACAAACATGCTGGTGTATGCAACACATGTTGGACATGGAACATATATAAATGTGTGTAGTCTTTCCTGACAAGTAGCTTAATGATTAGTCAAAGAAATGATAACACCATTAATTGTAATGTTTAACCGTTATACCATTTCCATAGCAAAGACTAAAACAAATGCTAAAATGATGCTGGAGGCATAGTGATTAGAAAGGTTTTCCAGAGAAGATGGTACCCAAGTATGGAATAAAGTATAAATATTTTGGTGGTGGAAATAGAATGAGAAAGTTGTTTCAGAAATGAGCAAAAGTACAGAGATATGGAAGTAAATGGTATAAATAATCCCAAAATTGGGCTGAAGTTGAGGGGATTCAAGGTTCATGGGATTAGAAGGCTGTTGGCATCAGAGATAATACTAAAATTATAGGTTAGAGTCAGTATTTAAAGCTGTTTGATGCCATATTTAAGAGTTAAGATTTATCTTAAGTACAAAGAGAAGCCATAGCTGGTTTGTGAACAAGAAATGGCAATCTGGTTTTTGGTTTTGGAGGACAGTTGACAGTTACATAATGGGTTGATTGAGAGGGTAGAAATTGAAGAATCTATTTGGAAGTCTACAGAACAATTCAGAAAGTATTCAGAAATGATAGAAATCTGAATTCAAACAGCTTCTGTGGGAATAAGTGGGAATGTGTGGCAAATCATTTCATGAAGAAAGTAAAAGTATAATGTGTGGAATGGGAAAGAATATTTGCAAATCTGTTAAGGGATTTGTATCAAAAATATGTAAAGAACACTTCAAATGCAGTAACAAAAAAGATAAATGAACCAATTAAAAGAAGAAAAATTTAAAAAAAAAGAAGAAAAATTTATCTGAATACAAATTTCTCTAAAAAAGATATACAAATGACCAATGATCATATGACAAGATACTTCACATAATAGCCATTATAGAAACAGAAATTAAAACCACAATCGATGAGATAATATTTCATTCCCACTAGAATGGCTATTAATGGATACTGTTTTGGGAGGAGGTGATGAAATATTCTAACTAAAATTGATCGTGAGGATGGTTACACAACTCTATAAACATACTAACTACACTCTAATTGAATGAATTGCATGATATTAATTAAATCTCCAACAAAACTGCTTTTAAAAGAAGTGGATAGATTTGAGTGATATTTTAGAGTTAAAATTGGCAGAATTAATAATTCATAAACTTACAGTGTTAACGAATAAAGCCATCAATAAAATTTAATTCTCTGTTTAATCCTTTGTGTGAGTGTGGGCATAGCATTGCCACTGTCTGTAATCAAATGGAAGAACATGTTGGGGAGAAAATATAAATTTAATTTCAGACATGTTGAGTTGAAGTTTTGGTTTCTTTGGTCTCTCATTGTCACTTGTGACATCAACAACTTTGAAGAGGTTCTGGAAAAACTGAATGTTCACATGTAGAAGAATAAAACAAGATCCCTATCTTTCACCATATATAAAAATCAATTCAAAATAGATTAAAGAGTTACATGTAAGACCCAAAACTATAAAATTGCTAGAAGAAAATATAGGGGAGATGCTCTATAATGTTGGTTTGGACAAGGATTTTTTGGATAAGAACTAGAAAGCATAGCAACAAAAGCAAAAGTAGATAAATCGGATTACATCAAACTAAAAAGCTTCTGTACAACAAAATAAAGAACAGAGTGAAGAGACAACCTACAGAATAGGAGAAAATATTTGCAAGTTATGCATCTGACAAGGAGCTAATATCCAGAATACAGAAGAAACTCAAACAACTCAATAGCAAACTAATAATTCAATTAAAAATGACTAAAAAACCTCAATAGACATTTCTCAAAAGAAGACATACAAATGGTCAACAGGTATCAGGTATATGAAAAATTGCTCAACATCACTAATCATCAGGGAAGTGAAAATCAAAACCACAATGAGATATCACCTCACTCCAATTAGAATGGTTATTACCAAAAAGACAAAAATAACGAATACCGGCATAAATGTGGAGAAGTGGGAACCATTATACACTGTTGGTGAGAATGTGTTATACTAATGTACAGCCATTATGAAAAATAGTATGAAGGTTCCCAAAAAGTTAAAAATAGAACTACCATTAGTTATTTATTTTTACTTTAACCCCATTGATTCATTGATTTACATATTTTAAAATTTATTAATATTTTTAATGTTCTAGAATTCTGTTTACTATGGTAAATCTTTCGTGAGTACTTAAAAATAATGCATATTCTCCTCTTTGAGATTGAAGTGTTCTATAAATATCAATTAGGTCATATTGGTTGATATTATTATTAAGGTTGTCTATATTTTTACTAAGTTCCCATCTAATGTTTTTATCAATTAATGAGAGTAATATATTGATTTGGCCAACTGTAATTGTTGATTTGTCTACTTTAACATTTTTTTTTTATCAGTTTTTGCTTCACATATTTTACAGCTATTTTTTAGGTCGCTAAAAATTTGGGATAGTTACATATTCTTTATGAATTAAACCCTATATCATCATACAATGTCCCTCTTTATATCTAATAATATTCCTTGTTTTAAATCTACTTAGTTATTAATTTAGCCATGTCACTTTTTTATTATTAATGTTTACATGGAACACTTTTTTTCATCCTTTTATTTTTATCCATTTTATGTCTTGACATTTAAATTGGGTTTCACATAGCATACATTTGGTCTTGCTTTCTTATCCAATCTGGAAATCTCTTCCTTTGAATTGAGAATACTTAGAATATTCACATTAATGTAATTATTGGTATGGTTAGACTTAATTCTATTTTGCAAGGTGTTTTCTATTTATACCATCTGTTCTTTGTTCCCTTTGTTATATTTTTCTGACTTCTTTTGGATTAATTTTCTTCATATTTCATTTTATTTCTACTATTGCCTTATTAGATATGTCACTTTTTAATTTTTTCCAGTAAAAGAGTTTGTCAGCCTTACCACCATCAGCATTTTTTAGTTAGACAATTTTGATTTTGTTGTAAAAAACCTGTCCTCTGCATTGTAAGATATGTAACAGCATTCCTAGACACTAAACCTACTTGGGTTTCTCTCAACATTTTTTGTCTCTGTTATTTTATTTTTTTAATTTTGAAAAATTCTTGGTCCTTACCTCTTTATATTTTTTCTTCCTCATTCTTTCTCTTTTCTCCTTCTTGAATTCCAGTTACATACATGTTATTCTGTGTGCTATGTTTCCATGGTTGTTGGATGCTTTATTATATTTTTCTCAATTTTTTGTTCTTCGTGGAAAAATCGTTAAGTGTGGATAATTTCTATGGACCTATCTCTAAGTTTTCTGATTTTTCTTAAGCTGTTTTCTGTCAGCTGATAATTCTATTGATGGAATACTTTATCTCGGATATGGTGAGGGGGTTTTCCTAGTATTTTCATTTTGCAATTTCTTATAATTTCCATCTTTTGCTACATTTTTCATTTATTCATTAATATTTTCTAGATTTTTAAAACTATATCTTTCAAAACATTAATTGCAGTTATATAAAAATCTCTGACACATTTGATATACCATCTGTGAGATTATTTTTATTGTTTGATTTATCTTTACAGTAAGCTAGATTATTTTTTTGCTTTTTAGTGTTTTTCAAAATGTTTAATTAAGTACTAATTATTATAAGAGAACAATAAAAGCTAAAAGAACTAGTATTTACATTAGAAATGGATATGATTCTTCTTCTGGCAGCCATTAATATAGTGGGTTGAGTAAATTAGCTGGTTTCTGAGACTGATATTTTTGTTATTGCTATAGTCACCTTCAGTGCAGCACAGATTTCAGTTTCTTTCAGCACTGAGGAGTTATCCCCAATATCCATGCTCTACCATAAGCTTTCAGCAATCTATGAATGCTTGTACCATAAGGCTCTCTCCACATTTTGGTCCTCCACCATTAATAGACTGTGGTTGCTTATTATTCTTGTCACTTGGTGGAAGGGGCTTTTGTCAATGTTCTGGGGGCTGGGGTTGAAGAGGGGTTCTCTATTCTCTTGTCTCAGCCTCAGTCTTAGATAGGTCTGTTTTCCTGACCCTTGAGGTTGGAGATTTTTCTGGCTGCATTCCCTGACCCTTTTCCTCAATGACAGCCAGACTCTGCCTTGAGCATTGAGCAGGAGGCAGCTTCTTACCCCACCCCCAACAGTAAGAAACCTCTAATATTTCCTAGAACTGAGAAACAGATCCCTTATTTAGACAGAAGGTGAGCTATGCAATTTACCAGAATCCCCTCCATTTACCCAATGTATGGCTAGGCCCGCAACATTGGTCTTATTTTCTCACTTACTTTACCTGTCTCATACTTTCTGGGAATTTGAGTATAGAATCCCAGGTATAGGTAAATACACATCACTCTGAAATTTCATTAAGAGTTACCTATCTAACACCTTCTCATTATTAAAAAAATACATATTAAAAGATAAATTCTGGTATAATATTACTACTAGTAGTCTGGAATTTTGAAAAATGTTCTAAATTCTAGTTACACCTAAGTGCCTATGAATCATTGGATAACTCAATTTCTTGGAACAAAGTTTCCTCATTTTCAATGTAATTCAATTAAAAAATCAGGTATAGTTTTGTGCAAGTTACTGTGTTGATCCAAAGATAAATGAAATGCAGTATTTTCCCCAAAGGAGTTTGTACTCCAACCTCAGGAATATTTGATCAATGTCTAAGGTCCCTCTATGCTCAAAAATTATGATTCCACATCCTGTGTTCAAGAAAAATAATACCTTAGGTTAAAACATAAATAAAATCATTTAACCACACTAGATAATATTTGAAGTTAATAATAAAATACAGTTTAATTCAGCCTGACAGAATTCTATTGATTTTAGTGTATATGAGGAATTCGATTTGTGCTCCCTTTGTCTCTTTTGATTAATAGAATATCTCAGTTTATCCAAAGATTCAGTCATCCAAGATCCTTCTGTGTATTCCATTTCAAATAAATTGAAAGTTTTGTTCCAACGAAGGTTGGTTTAATAAATAAAAGATTCTCTAAAAGTTAATTTGGAATACATTATAATACCTTTGGAATTCAGATAATAAGTACTTTTTAGTATTATTAGATATATTTTTAAAAAAATGATCATGTCTCAAGTCTCATTTTAGTTTGCAAGAAAATAGAAAGTGTTATGAACAATCACAAGTTTATTATTTTTTCTACAACTTTTGCAAGATTTTGTTATTTTAGTAGTTTGTCCTAAAATGTTACAATAGTATCTGTTACAATAACAGATACTAAAATGGCTGCTAGTCTGGTTAAATTCTTATAATTACTCATGATGCCTTGAAATGTAATTCTTCATATTATTAATAGTTAAATAAATTATATATCTCAATAAAATAGCATGCTATTTTATTAAAAAAATCTTCAATGACTATGCATTGGAAATGAAATAATCTATACAGTATAATGTTAGTTTATTATAAAACTTCATATGAGTGTGTGTGTTTGGAGAGACAGTGTATGTATGTTTGTCTGAATATCTATGTATCTCAACTCTGCTTACCTTGGGAGTACATGGAGCTTTGAGTTATTTTTGGACTCTCTTGAGAGTTTTTTTCTCTTAACACCAACATATTCTGACACCAAATGAGTTTCCTACATTTCCTTTCAATTCTGATACTGCCCTCACATCACAGATTAGTCACAAGTCCCAGGCCATCCACACTTCCGAACAACTGGCTATAAATCAGGAGTCACCAAGACCCCCTCCTCAGTTTTGATAATTTGCTAGAACAGCTCACAGAACTCAGAAAGGCACTTTACTTATGTTTACCAGTTTATTATAAAGAATAAAAATAAATAGCCAGATGAAGAAGCAAAGAGAATGAAGGCCAGAAGTATTCCTGGTGCAGGAGCCTCTTACCCTGTGAAGCTGATGAATGCCACCCTCCTGACACACGATCGTGCTTCCTGCCAGAAACTCTCCAAACCCTGTTGTTTAGGGTTTTCTGTGGAGGCTTCATTATGTAGGCATGATTGATTCAATCATAGGCCATGGATAACTGATTCAATCTCCAGCCCCTCTCTGCTCCCTGGGGGTTGGAGGTGGGGCAGAAGGTTCCAAGCTTTTAATCAAGTCTTGGCCTTTATGGCAATCAGCCCTGATCCTAAAGCTATCCAGGAGCCAGCCCACAAAGAGTGCCTCATTAGAACAAAAGATGCTCCTGTCACCCTTATCATTTGAGAAATCCCAGGGATTTTAGGAGTTCTGTGCCAGGAACTGGGGACAAAGACCAAATATCTTTCTATGATATCACATTCTCCATATTGTTTTCTTAAAATTATAGCATATGTGTGTGTGTGTGTGTGTGTGTGTGTGTATAGCTTTTGTAAAAGCAAAAATCACTTATAAAATCTACTATCTAGCAAAATATAGCCTTCATATAAAATATTTGTTTGCTTCAGTGAATGATTCTGAACCAAACTGTTTCTTAAGGAATGTTTTAAATATATCAGAAGGCCTTTCATGCAAATTGAAACAGGTTTACATGGTTTCTTATGTGGAATAATTTGAGGGCCATAAAACCACCACCTACGCACTCCTACTTCATTCTCACCATCACCACTATCCTTGCCACAGAGGTTGAATTGCCAAATAATACTCATCATTCACATAACATGGATTTGTCTTTAAGTTAGTTTTCTGCTTGGGACAGTATGCAAAAGAGACATGAACATTTAAAATAAACCTTGAAAAGATATATGGTCTGAATGTGTCCCCACAAAATACATGTGTTGCAATCCTAAGCCCCAAGGTGATGGCATAAGGAGATAAGGCCTTTGGGAGGTGATTAGATCATGAAGGTACAGCCCTCATGGATGGGATTAAAGCACTTAGAAGGAGGTCAAAGAGAGCGTGTTCCTCCCTTGCGCCATGTGAAGACACAACTAGAAAGTGCCATCAATGAAACAGAAAGCAAGCCCTCACCAGACACCAAACCCACCAGCACCTTGATCTTAAATTTTCCAGCCTCCAGAATTGTGAGCCATAAATTTCTCTTGCTTATAAAATTCCTAGTATATGGTGTTTTTTTTTATAGCAGCTCAAACAGACTAAGTCAAAAAAGCAAAATAATTCTGTATAAATCTCATGAATGTCAAAAAGGATTTTATTATGATTTGTTTTGTTTTTTAATCTCCTATACTTGACAAAAAATCTCTTTAGAAATAAGGATTTTCTGATTTTTGTCTAGTAAGCCTCTACTCCAGCTGTGTGGTGGCTGTTAGATCTTTTCAGTGAAAATCAATCTAACCCTTTTCAGGTCTTTCAGTTATGGCTTTACCTGGTCAACCCAATCAATAAAACAAAATTCTGGATCCCAAGCAAAAAGATATTTTTTTCTTTTAGAAGGCAGGGCAGGGACTAAAGTGTGATGTTCATAATTATTTTCTATTTCTTTTTGATTGTTATTTCAATACCAAAATTTGGGTTAAGATAACACAAGTTTCAGTTAAGTTCAAATGTTTAGTTCAGATTAGAATTTACATTTATGAAGTAGCCAATTTGCTTAATTTTGGTGACAAAAAAATAAAAAAGACATAATTTTGCCCTCAAGAAATTTATAATCTATTAGATTACAAAATGACATCAACATAATATTAATATGGAAGGAATAAAGATCATCAACTGATATCATGCATCAATTTCATAATTTATAAGGTAAATTTATAAGATTACTTGGTCTTGTACTAAGTAGACCATCTATGGGATGAAACAAAAGACAATTATAGTTTCCTTTCTGGAAGAAGTTGGACAAAGATTCAGAGCATATGATGTTCTCTGAGAGGGCAAGGACTGAGATACTGGAAACAGAAGGAGAGCATCGGCCTCTTCTGTGTGAGCAGAAAGTCGGTGTAGGCAAGAGGTAAAAGAAGCAACAGTGAGGCTGGTCCTGGTTAAATCAAAAGAGAACAGACCTTGGATTCCAGGGTGATGTGGCAAGGATAGAGGTCAGTTTATTTATACATGCCCTTGGCTACTGTCAAGATTAGTTGGGGATAGTTGACAGGTATAGAATTATATTGAAACACTCAAATGTTTAGCTTCATGTGGTCACTGCAAATGTTAGGTCATTTACCTTCACATCTCCTTAGCTTTCTTTTAAGAAGTTGGTTGGTAAACTGGTTTAAATAATTTCAACGGTACTAAGAAAAGCACCCCTCAACGCGCGCGCGCGCGCACACACACACACACACACACACACACACACACACACAGAGAAAAACAAAAACTCTTTGCATGTAGTCTTAGCACAAAGTGATGTGTTTCCACTGTGGATTATGAGAATGTTTGCTTACATTCTGGGCCCAAATAACCAGGACTACTGAGAAGAAATTTCGACTCCAAAATCTGGAGCAGGCAGCACAGCTGTGAAGCCAAGTTTGTGGGGCTTATTAGGGCAGCAGCTGGGCTTGGGCTGAACAAAAAGATAATGCCAGTGCTTTGGAGGAAAGAGTGTGATGAAAAGAACAGCTTCATCTTTTCTTGGTGAAACAAGAAAATAACTTTTAAAAAATCACTAAGTGATCAGCATTTTAAATAACAATGTCATATTAAGGCACTCGAAAAAATTCATGTTCATCTTCCCCACACTCATCCCTGTCATTTATAGAGCATTGGTAAGTCAAAGTTTGGGTTCCCACTGATTTTTAGAATGGGTGGTACAGTAACTTAAATTATATTTCAATTTATTGAGAAAATTTAATTTAAAATAGGAAACACAAATAAAATCGAACTGTATTGTATAACCTTTAGGAAAAAAGAATTAGGGAATTTGGCATTTCCTATGTGTTCCTAACATTGGACCTTAGGGCAAAATGCTGAAAACAGACCCTGGGAGGGGGAAGCAGAAAGCCTATGATAAAGACGTATTAAAGTTTACCTCAGTTCATGTTCCATTGCAGGATGTTTCTGCCTTAGGCTGATTATCAGAGAGGTCTTGAGAAAAAAATTTAAAGTATTTCCATGTGATGTTAAAAATGCCATGGAGTATGAGGCATAAGAGCTGGGGTGGGTGGTCTTGTTAAATCTTATATAGCAGATAAAGCTTTATTTATTGTCTCACACCTCCCTTTTCTAAATCCTGTCTATATTTCTCCTATAATCCAATCTCCCCACCTACTTACTCTCCAACAATTAGGACCCTTAGACTTACTTGAAAAAAATTAGCATCAACACAAAAATATGAATTTAATTCTTTCAAAGAAGTAATACAATTCAAAACATTGTATTTGTGTAAATGGATTTATTCATTTTATTGAGGTGTATGAGCAACTTCGTGATTTTTATGAGAATCTGATGTTTGTGTATATGTGGAATGATGACTATATGTTGTATCCGAGCATGACAAAGCTTCTAAATATTGGCTGATAGCCAATGGCAGAAACCTACATCCTGTCCATGGTAGAGGAAGAGGAGATTTATTTAGGACCCAGAGGCTCTCCCACCCTGATGGCACATACATAGATATATTAGGCAAACTACTCTCATAAGTACTACTGAATGCAGGATAAGTGTACTTGATAATTATATATTATGAGGTATGTTTGGTCATATGGTTATATGCATTAGATGAAAGATATGTAAAGAGGTTGTGAAACGCCAATAAAAATATGTATAGTACTTGGAAATTGGCAAATGAGATCACTGGGCATCCTTTCATTGGAGTGATGAGTCTTGCCTAGCAGATCCTTGGAGAAATACCTGATTCTATAGAGGTGTGCACTTTCTATTGCCTTACTATTGCTAGACTATTTTGTAACTTTGTAGGGATAGAAGTAAGCTTATAGAAAAAATAACAGAAATACCAATATTCATTGCACATAGTAATGCAAATGAATTTTGTCAAGTAGAGCTATAATTGATTTCTACCCTGTAAAAAAGATAAGCCCAAACATTACATGTTATGCCGTGTGGAATCTTTGCCAGTTTTGCCTCTATTAGTGAGTTCATTTTCTTGTTTCTGTCTGCCTATTTATACCTCTGCCCTCATAGTCTTTAAGCTACGTTTTTTAATGTCTTACTTGCTCCCATATGTATCAGTTTCATAGGTCTGCTATAACAAAGTATGACAGACTGGGTGGCTTAAACCACAGAAATTTATTGTCTGACAGTTCTGGAGGCTAGAATTCCTAAAAGAGGTGTCAGTGAAGTTGCTTTTTACTGAGGCCTTGTTACCAAAAGTTTGGCACTTGTCCTTGAGGCTGAAGCTGAAGAATGAGGAGGACAAGAGGTTTGAAGAAAAGGAAAGAGAAGTTTATTAATTTGTCAACAAATGAGAAGGCTGGCAGACTGTCATCTTAAAATACCAACATCCTCTTTCTGAGCAGAAGTACGGAGTTTTACAGGTTCTGATTAATCCCATCTTTGGCTGAGACAATCTCGCGGCCCCCACCCAGACAATTCCCTTGAGCCACCTCCTGTGGCACAAAGAACAAAGGACAATGTCCTGTCCCTCCTGACCACTGGCCTGAGGCAGGGATGTGGGTTTTAGGTCTCAAAGAGGGTGAAGGGGTTTTGAAGGGACAGAAAATATTTTTACTCTTTTTCAGGCCATTTTCTATGTGACAGCTTTTCTCTTGGCTTGCACATGGCCTTCTTTTCCTCCCTGTATTTTCATGTGGTCTTCCACCTGTGTCTCTGTGTGCCCTAATTGTTTTTTCTTTTAAAAATACCAGTCATATTGGATTAAGGTATACCCCAATGACTTCATTTTAACTCAAATTACCTCTTTGAAACCCCTATCTCCAAATAGAGTCATGTTCTAAGATACAAGGTGGTAAACCTTCAACATAAGTAGTTTTGAAATAAAATTCAGCCCATAGCACCATTATTACTTATAATGCATGGAAGAAAATCTCTGGGAAAGGCTCGTTTATTTTTTGCAGGGGAGTCATTATGGTTTTGTTTTTTTTTTTGAATATTTTAATTTAGCAAGAGAGGAATAAAGGATATGCTGGAGGTTGTTAAGTCTGGTCCTGTCTCTTGACTACAGAAAAGCAAGTTCCCACCCTAATGGGAAAAGTGTGCAATTTAACTTTTTTTTTCCTCATTGCCTATGTTTGTGCTAACATATATTGCTAACATCAATTTTCTTGATATGCAGTGGTCAGGTTTGGATGGAATCCAAGAACAACCAAAAATCTCCAAAAAGATTATGAAATTGTTGCCTCAAGGACTACATGGAAAATAAATCCTCAGGCTGGAAAGAAAACCCTGACCCTCAAGTTACAAATAACCTTCAATTCTTTCTTTTCTTAGCTATGAGAGGACAAGGAAAGCAGTCAAGGGAAGGAAATCTGATGTGTGTTTTGATAACAGACTAGCTCCCTGTGGAATTCTATAGTTGTCACTTTACGTTATCTTCCTTTATTAAAGCTAGCTTTATTAAGGCCTGCTGGGACCAATATTGGTTGGACTGGCTGCTAACCTTCTCCAGGAAATGAAGCTGATTCTGGAGGGCTGATGGTGTAGTGGAGAGAGGAGTGAGAGAAATGAGGACAGATATTGGGCTTATTAGGCTCAACTCCTAAATTGGAAGAGAGAGCAAGATTCAGTCTAATGGCACACACACTTGACAGAATTTGACACTGCTTGTATAGATTGTCTTTATGTTGAAAACTTGGCATATAGTTCTGCTCATCCTAAAGATCAGTCATTTGAAATTGTTATGCTTAATTATTTATTGAGTATAAACACAGCAGAAAGGCAAAATTTAAGAAATTTCCTACAGGTATATATTTTAATGCCAATAAAAGGAACAAGAGAAAACACTGCGATACACCACCACAAAGAACGTTTTTACCAGTCTTTATCCCAAACTGTTGCAACTTTCTAAAGTGGTCTTAAACTTCCCAATAACAGCATACCAAATTGTTGGAAAGATGATACATGCAAAAGAAACTAGGATAGTTTAAAGGCTTTTAAATAAAATATATTTTCCGTACAAATTTCAGTTTGGGAGCTCCTCCATACATACTCTCAAGGTGATTTGCAATCTATCGAGCAATTACTAAATGTAGATTTACTCTGCAATGAACCAAATGACTTACTTTCACTCTCATTTACTCTCTCTAAGCCTCAGTTTCTTTGTGTATTAAGTAAGAATAATGGCAAAACCTCTCATACAAGGCTATTAGAAAGATTTGATTTATTAACCTGGCCTGCAGAAGTGCTCAATAAATGACGTATTTCCTACATAAATCCATATGTGCATTTTTATTATGGATAGCCAGTGCATAGATATAGGTAATGGAGTTCTATGCTTAAATTTTTATTTTATTAAGATAACTTAGGCATCAGTTTGCATGATTGGGGTTGATATGGATAATAGAAGTCATAGAAATGTGTTGGAAAGACATATTGAATTGCAATATTCCAGGTGAAAGATTATGAAGCCCTAATTTAAGGCAGTAAAGGTAGAGAAGAAGAAGAAATCATACCTAAACAGATGTTAAGAATCTAAAATTGTCAAAAATTGATCACAGAATGGTAGAGTAAGTAGAGGGACCAAAGAAGTCAAAGATATGTCTGAATTTCTGGAATGTAAAATGGAGAATGGAAATAGGTAAACCTAAATACATTACAGGTTCTTAATGAACTGCCTTTTCCCTAAATCTTTGGCTGTTTTTATAGCATAAAACATACAGCAAAGAGATTTTTTTAAAAATATTAAGCAAAATACATCATTAATCCACTTAAATCCCTCCAATGAATCCCATTGCTTTTAAGATAAAACCCCAAATCCCCCCATGGTCTAGGATTAACATGACTGAGTTTCTGTGCTGTTGTCTCTGAGATAATTTTATGCCACACACCTGCTCAATTTCCATGCCAAGACACAGCTTTCTTTCCATGTCTAAATCACAGTGAGCACTTTTCTAACTCAGGCTTTCCTACCTGCTATCCCTCTGCCCGGAAGTTACTCTTCACATGACTGGCTGACTCTTCTCCACCTTACCTCACCTTAAATATTGTCTCCTCAGAAAGGACTTCCTTGGCTACACGATCTAATGTAGACCTCCAATTATTTTTTAATCATAGCATTATATTCATTTTTTTCTGGCAATCATCTCTTAAAACATGTTAAAATACATGTATTTACCTGTTTAATTGTTTATTATATCCCACTTCCAAATATTTTCAATACCATGATTCCAGGGACTATGTCACTTTGCTTTAGCCACTGTGTACCCATCACTTATCAAGGCATCTGGCATGTAGAAGGCAGGTGATACATACATCTTCATGAAAGAATGAATCTCCAGTAGCACACACAGAAATTTAGACTGACAGATGTTACAGCCCTTTTTGTACTTGATGGGAAGATACCACAAGAAAATTAGCCTGTTGTCATGGATTTTGCAAAGATTATTCTCAGTATTTTTTTCTCTTTTGACATTGTGGTGGGAGCACTGACATTTTAGGGTAGGATAAGAAGAAGAATTAGACAAAATCTGTGAATTCTTCATCAGCTGTGTAGACTATGAAACAGGGGAGACTGCTGCAGAAATATAGCTCACCAAGGATGAAACAACAAGAGTGTAGAATAGCTTGAGAAGTCAAGGCAAGGCAGGGCCAGAAGATAGAAGCTACTAGATAGTTATATTAATTCCAGAGGTATTTCACCAGACTAAATATTTGATAAAATTTCTATGCAAATCTTTTCTTCCAGGTTGATTGGATCTTCAGAGTAGGTGTGTATGGGAGGATGGGGTGTGGGTGTGTGTGCATGTATGTAAACTAAAAACTCTAGCAGGGAAGGAAAAGTACCAGTGTGGCTTTTTACTTTTCAAGCTGTTTAATACAAAGGCCTTCCACCATTCTCAAACAAAGCTTGTGAAAGGTATTGCCTTTAATGCTGTCCCAAGACTCCTGGGTATTGGAAACTGGCAAAGCTTAATCACCGTAACTATGGGTGAGCTTTGACGTTTTAGATCCCTTGAAGAAGAGAATATACAGATATGCCCATCTTCTTAAAGATAGGCATGGTATATGTTTTAAAGATCTAACATATGAAAGTATTATCTTTAAATTATTGTGTCATCATGGACTCAACATGCATATTCCTAAAAATAAAACAAAATGTGGGTTGTAGTGCTCTTTGACAAGAAATTTAAAGAAATTTACATATGGATTTTAATATAAAATTTTAGTCACTTAGATACTCTATCCATCTCAACTCAGAGCCCTCTTAAACTACATAATTGCGACGACTCTTCTATTGCCATCTGCCATGAAGACAGGAGTCACTGGAAAAGAACCAGATGTAGTAAACACATTAACATGTGTGCCATTGTCAAATGCTGCTGTTCTAAAGCGTGTAAGTGACATGGCAATTAATGCCTGTGAACAGCTGGTTTTTAAGAGTATGGAAAGTGATTACTTTGCCCCATAAATGGACAAATCCACAGATGTTTCAGGTTGTGCTCAGTTGTTGGCATTTGTAAGATATGTTTTGGAAAACACTGTGAATGAAAGCATGCTGTTTTATAAAACTTTGCTAGATGACACAACAGGAGAAGGAAACTTTCTGAAATATTTCAAATGACAATACAGATTTTAGGGGGAGCAAAATGTGGTGTGCAGTTTTAAATGTGAACTCAAGCAAATCAAGAACTGGAGAAAAAAAGAGCCTTCCCTGGCCTAATGCTTTCTGGATATATTGTGCTATCCACAGCAATCATGTAAATGATCATTTCTTTGGAGATATGTGAAAAAAATGAAATCACTTGTCAAATCTCCATGCATATCTTCAATGGCAGTGATGGATGAATTTAAAAGGGGCTAATAAAATGTGCTCGAATGTGCTCAAATGTTACCATTCTTTCTTGATCAAAGATCAAACCTGGCAGACTAATTAATAAACCATTAAGGTTTATAAGGTCCTCTTCCTAGAAAATCTTTTCTTTCATTCTCACCTTTTGGATGATATAAACATTCTTGAGATAAAGAGACACGCATCCTTACAATTGCTGACAAAATTGAAGCTGCCATAGAATCAGGAAATTATTCAATTAAATTAAGAAGCAATGTTTAGCTTATTTTTTGCTAAGATAAAATATAAATACCAACCTGATTTATTACTTAATAACCATTTATAAACAAAACTGGAAAATACTGTGTGATAAGAAAATAGAGTTGGCTTTCTCAAATGAATAACTATAATTTCTTTCTTGTAGAATTATTTTATCACTATGGAAGTTATTTTTCCATATTTATCTTTACCTATGACTTCTTTATCAAAATAGAATTAAACCTTACACAATATTACATAGGTCCCTTTGATTACTGACTCTATTCCAAAGACATCAGAAAATATATTCAGATTACATATAGTGCTATGAGAAAATAATTTCAGTCAATTGCTTTGCATGATGAGGAATTATTATAACTGTGGTAGTTAAGTACTATAAATTTACACTCATGATTTTGAACTAAAGAAAGGAGATTCCTAGTTAAAATCAAAAAGAAATACGTGCTATTTTCTAATTAATGTGGTTAATATCATCATAGAGATGACATTAGTTACTTCCAACCAAAGATTTTTGTTTGAGTAATACATTTGGAGCTAGTGAAGCATGTAGAAGCCGATTTAAAACCATCTAATACAAACCCAGGTTCTATTTTTCTGCTTTTCTCCCTCACTGCAACGCCCACACATTCCTAATCACTCTGCAATTTCAGTTGTTTTGCCTTAGAATTCTAGTTGTAGATAAACAAAACAAAACATAATTGATTGCTTTTGTCTTTTTATGTATTTAAAGCAAGCAATAGACATCAATTGATTGAAAAGAAATTCAAAAAAGAATGCATTACTGGTTAAACATATTTAAATTCTTTCTTAGCATTAGTATGAGTGGAAAAACTAAAATTTCTATTTGTATATTTATTACTTTCCCTTATGGCCATGATGGAATAACAGAGACCAGATTATCTCTCTACTTTAAACTATTAAAACACAAAATATATGAAATGATGAACATTGGACAATAGGTATAACAGGGTAATAATCCTTGGGAGAAGAAAAATGAAAGAGGTGAGCCCTTTGATAGCCCCAGCATACTGCATAGAGAGCATTTCTGAATATAGTTCAGATTTCAAGGATGTCAAGGTATGTAGAATTTGTAAGGTAGTGTGCCATAGAGGATAGAGCAGAGAGAGAAAGAGAGAGAGAGAGAGAGAGAGAGAGAGAAGGATATATCTGGAGATAGGGAGATTTCCCTTCTAGTCTTCATCTGAATAATGATCAACACATAGATATGTGGAAACTACTGAGACTGTGAAAAGAACCCTGGAAAGCTGCTCATGGAACCATTCTCAGAGGTCACCCAGGAACAGGAACAGTTTGTTCCCACAAGACAAAGTGGAAAGGCCTTCAAATGCATATGATATTGAACAGACTCTTCAGAAAGATATTGTCTCAGTAATGAGACCATGTTAAAACTGGAATAAACTACAAAGGATCAAATTATTCAAAACTAATTTAACTACATGCAGCAAAAAATTTAAAACTATTCGAAGGAATACAAAAACAATAGCACCAAATCACAAAATTCATAATGACTGGCATACAAAAAAAAATAACTAGGCATACAAAGAGTCAGGCAAATGCAGCCCATAATAAGAAAGATCAATTAACAGAAACACAACAACAAAAGACATGAATAGCATCAAAATGCATAAGGAAATTAAAACCACAATAAGAAATACACTTCCTATGTACAATAAGATAGAGGAATCACAAAAACAAGAAGCCATGTGATATAAACATGACCTAGAATGAACTTGAAGACATAAAAAATATAGTATCTGAAATGAAAAGTACATTGGATGGGATTAAGAGCAGATTATAGGTACCAAAGAATAGGTTAGTAAAATTGAAGACACAGAAATTGAAACTATGCAAATGAAATAGACAGAAAGCATAATTTACAAGTTTACATATGAATGTAAGGTGATACTAATAGGGGAAACTGGATGTGAGCTATTTACTCTCCTTACTGTCTTTACAACTTTTCTCTACATTTAAAAGTATTCTAAAATATAAAGTTTATTTTAAAAAATTAAATAGAAGATCTGTGTAAGATGAGGGACAATATCAACCAGACTATATATAATTAGAGTCCCAGAAAAGAAAGAAATGGGGAGAAGGGAGGAAAGATTATTTGAAGAAATAATGGTCCAAATCTTCCCAAATTTGATGAACCTACATATTCAAAAAGCTCATCAAAGCCCAAGTGAATAAACATGAAAAAAAATTCCGAGGCACATTATAATCAAATTGCTTATATAGTCTATGATAAGAAGAATGTCCTTTAATCCTTCTCATTTTCTGCACATTCTTTCATTAACTTACCTCTGAGTTTTTCCAGACTCCTATTTTATCACAACACTGCATGCCACTGTCTAGCTATCCTGTACTGCTAGAATTTCCCAGAAAACTTTCTGGTCTCACATGCCTGCTTCTTCTGCATTAAATGGTTTTCCTGTTCTTATGCGGTCTAGGGCAACCTGTTTGTCCTTAAACATTGTGTTCAAATGTCATTTCTTCTTAAAATGTTCCCAAGCTCCTTTTGTGTGTTCTGTAGATGCTCAGAATGAACTTTTGAGTGAATGAATTAATGAAAAGATGGGTAGATAAAGACAAGGTAATTAAGATATAGTCAGTTGCTAAGTCTAAGCTAGTCCATTGGTACAACTCCCTTCCCCTTGAAATTACCTTGAGGAATGGGGTGACTATATATTCTAGTTTATGGTACAACAGGAAAAGATGAATTCTTATTTCGAATACTTTCTCAGGCTTCTGCCATTCAGCATTTCATCTTCCTGATGAACAATAGCTTGAGAATGATAGGTTGAGAACAGAGACATTTTCTTAGAGTTCCTTCAATTTCTGCAGAGGAGTCTACACATAAACGTACCCATGTGCACATAGGTTTCAGTAGCTATGAAGACCATGATAGCAGAGTGTAGCCAAGTCTCATGGATATTATGGTTTTGACAATCTAGATTTCCTGTTAAGAACAATGTAATACTCATTAGTAAGTAATAGTAATATTCATTATTTATTTTGTAACCAACATTATTCTATCGGCCAGGATCAGGATGAAGCAAATGAGGCATAAAATTTAAGGAGGTGCCCCAAATCTCAGTAATCAAGATAAACATACTTTAATGCAATGTTTTTAAAATAACTAATGCAAAAATACATGATGAACAAAATATCAAAATTTTAAATAAAGACAGACTCAGTACTGATGATTTTTCTTTTGTCCTCACTCTCCAACATGACATGATGCTTTTACTGATTCTGCTTAAGAGTTATGGCTTGACAAAAAAAAATAAAAAAAACCCAAAAAACTGTGACAACAGACATCAGTTGAAAATCCACTTGAAAGAATACTTGTTATTTAGTTGAGGAAGTTACCCATGAGCATCTTTTGACACATATTTTTGTGGTATAAATGTGGAAACAAATTCCACACTAGAGTCAATATGCACAGTAAGATCATAGTCGCATAGTCTATACAAACGTCAGAGAGGATATAGACTCTTGTCTGGTTCCAGAGTTTCCTTAAGGAAACCAATTTTCTCTCTGGACCTCAATTTTCTAATCTTTCAAATGGTTAGAAAAAGTACACCGTAAAAAAATTTTAAAAACCCAAAACAAACAAAAATAAAACTCCTCTTGTATTTACCTCAAGAGTTACTGAACTTTGTAAAACAAACTAAAGAAAATAATTTTATGTTGCCTGATTTTTATTAATGTCAACTACAAGTGTTCTTAATTTCAAGGTTAATACTCATTTGCCAGGGGAAGTTCTGAACTTAGCTAGCTCAATGATCTTAAAACAATACTTGCAGAAATATAGCTCTGCTTGCTTGAGTGTGTACCAAAAATGTCTGACAGAAAGATAATTAGGCTACTTTAGAGCAGTGTGCCAAACAGAACAAGAGGTAATACTGTAGATTCAAGCTTACATATCCCTTTGAGCCATATGGCACAGCTGTGGAGTGTGATATATGTCAGACCAACAGAAGGGGCTCCTGAATCAGAATTGAATTGATCGATCTTGAGCAAACACACCAGGAATTTTGCAACAGGGACAAATAATACAGGTTGAGCTCAGCTTGATCATGTTACTAATTAATCATTGGCTTTCTTATGCCACCTTATAGTCTACAAAATGCTTCCACAAACAACTCCATTGAGCCTCATAGCAAGCTTGCGAAGAATGTAGGCATTGACTGTCACAGCTACGTGAAGAAAACTGAGACCTGGAGTAGACTTGTTCAGTTTCATATAGTGAATAAGTACTGGAGGTAGTTCCGGAAGCCATCTGGCTCAAAATTAAATAATGTTCTATTGTATAGCCTTCTTTCCATTACATTGTCATATGCAGAGGGGAAATAACATCAAACTACCCTTTCCTTTTCTCAATTAGATTAGTATATGTTAATAATATCTTGCCTTTATATTTTTACTATTATTCTTTAATTTATTATTTTGATACAATCTTAAAGTTACAGAAAAGTTGCAAATATAACACAAATAAATTATTTTTCCTTTACAATTTGAAAAAGTTATGTGTTCCATCACCCCCAGATTCTTCAGTGTGCAGTTTTTAGAATAAGATCATTTTTTTCTACACAACATAATATAACCATCAAAACTAGCATTGACACATTATTATTAATACCATTTACTCTACAAAGTTGAGTTCAAGCTGCAATCCAATTTTACCAATGGTTCAAAAAATGTTCTTTATGGCAAAAGGATCCAGTTTAGGACTATAGAACTCATTCATCTCTTTAGTTTCCTTTGTTCTGAAATTGTTTTGGTCTTTCCTTGGCTTTTATCCATTGGCACCTTCATAGATAGAAGCCTGATATTTTACGGACTGTTCCTCAAATTGAATTTGGTGTTGACTTACAATTAGATTCAGTGCGTGCATCTTAGGCAAGAATATCACAGAAGTAATATTGCATTCTCATTGTATTTAATTAAATTGCCTAAGATTTCAATTTGTTGAATTACTGGTAATTTTAACTTTGATCATTTGTGTAAACTGGTACCTTGCTTATCCACTATACAAACTTTCAACTTCTTCAACTACATTTGTATTTCACTATAGCTCATGGCTTCTATTTTGTTCAAAAGTCTGTAACCCATTACCATCACTGTTTCTTTCAATGCTTAAACTATTCCATATTTAGTCAGAGGAAGCCATTCAAGCTGCCTTCTTGTTCTTTTGGCATACCCCCTCATCATTTGAGCCTTTTCTTATTTTATGGTACAATAGGATGTTCTGGGCTCCTTTTGTCCTTTCCTGCCTGACATACTTTTCTCCAGGGAGTCCTGGTTCTTCTTAGGAGGAAATGAAATTTAGAACCAAAATCTGGGTT
Organism: Indri indri; assembly: GCA_004363605.1. Taxonomy (NCBI): domain Eukaryota; kingdom Metazoa; phylum Chordata; class Mammalia; order Primates; family Indriidae; genus Indri; species Indri indri. The sequence continues at coordinate 20,960 of RJWJ010010254.1, forward strand.
TAACGTGTGCTTATTACTAATGGGATGTCTTGCTTCCAGGATTTCTCAATGAACAAAGCTGTAAAACACATATACAGAAACACCTTTTCATCTTTAGGTATTTCTGTATTTCTATATTGAAAATCTTGAGTTCACACTAATAGTTTTAATTTCAATATAATACCATAGGGTTTACACTAATTAGTGCCCTCTCTGTATTTGTAATTTCCTTCTCTGATACTGAGGAACCTCGTTCCCATTCTTCTTTTTTATTTCAAAATATTAAAGGGGTACAAACATTTTTGGTTACATGGGTTGCTTTTGTAATACTTGAGTAACGGCTATAAGTGTGTTCAACACCCAAATAATGTTCATTGTACCCTTTAGGTAGGTTTTTGCCCCTCCCCTTCTCCCCCCCCCTCTTGATTTCCACTAAGTTTTTCATTCCTCTGTGCACATGTGTGCTTATAGGTTAGTTCCAGTTTAACAGTGAGTACATGCGGTGTTTGTTTTTCCATTCTTGAGATGCTTCACTTAGGATAATGGTCTCCAGTTCCATCCAAATTGTTACAAAAGGCAATAATTTGTCCTTTTTATGGCTGAGTATTACTCCATGGTATACATATACCACATTTTGTTAATCCACTCATGAATTGATGGGCAACTAGATTGATTACAGATCTTTGAAATTGTGAATTGTGCTACAATAAACACTCAAGTAAAGATGTCTTCTTTTCCTTTGGGTAGATAACCAGGAGTGGTATTGCTAGATTGAATGGCAGGTCTACATTTAATTCTTTGAAGAATCTCCACAATGTTTTCCCTAGAAGTTGTACTATTTTCCAGTCCCACCAACAATTTATAAGCATTCCTTTCTCTCTGCATCTACACCAATATCTGTCATTTTGGGACTTTAAAAATTTTATTAAAATAAAAGCCATTCTAACATGGGTAAGTTGATATCTCATTGTGGTTTTAATTTGCATTTTCCTGATGATTAGTGATATTGAGCATTTTCTCATATGTTACTGGCCATTTGTCTACCTTCTTTTGAAAATCTTCTGTTCACATCTTTTGTCCATTTATTAATGGGGTTGTTTGGTTTTTCTGTGGTGATTTCTTGAGTTCTTTTTAGATTCTGGATATTAGCCCTGTACCTGATGTGTAGCTTGTGAATATTTTCTGCCATTCTGTATATTTCTGTTTTCTCTGTTGATTATTTCCTTATCTGTGCAGAAGGTTTTTAGTTTAATCAAACCCCATTTGTTTATTTTTGCTGTGATTACCATTGGGGTCTCAGTCAGGCTGATATCTAGAAAAGTTTTTCCCATATTTTCTTCTAGAATTCCTATGAATTTCATGCCTTATATTTAAGTCTTTTATCCACCTTGAATTAATTTTTGTGAGTGGTGAGAGATAGAGGTCCAATTTCATTCTTCTGCATGTGGATATCCAGTTTTTCCAGCACCATTTATTGAATAGAGCTTCATTTCCCCAGCACACATGTTTCTCTGCTTAATCAAAGATAAGTTGGCTGTAGGTAGATGGTTTTATATCTGGGTTCTCTATTCTGTTCCATTGGTCTATGTCTCTATTTTTGTACCAATGTCATGCTGTTTTGGTTACTATTGTCTTGTAGTATAGTTTGAATTCTGGTAATATGATGCCTCCCGATATGTTCTTTTTGCTTAAGACTGCTTTGGTTATTTGGACTCTTTTCTGATTTCAAAAGAAGCATAGAATTAATTTTTCCAGATCTGTGAAATATGACATTGGTATTTTGATGGAGAATGCATAGAATCTGTAAATCACTTTGGGTAGTATGGTTATTTTAACAATGTTGATTCTACTGATCCATAAGCATGGTATATTTCTCTGTTTCTATGTTTCATCCTTGATTTCTTTCCTCAATGTTTTGTAGTTCTTCTTGTAGAGATCTTTCACCTCCTTGGTTAAGCATATTCCTAGGTATTTTATTTACTTTGTAGCTATTGTGAAAGGTATTGAGTCTTTGATTTGATTCTGAGCTTGACTGTTATTGGTGTATAGGAATGCTACTGATTTGTGTACATTGATTTTGTAACCTGAGACTTTGCTGAATTTATTTATCAATTCAAGGAGTCTCTTGGTGGAGTCTTTGTGGTTTTCTAGATACAAGATGATGTCATCAGCAAAAAGCGATATTTTGACCTCCTCTTTCCTGATTTGTGTGTGTGTGTGTATATATATATATATATATATATATATATATATATATATATATTGCCCGATTTCTAGCTAGGACCTTCAGCACTATATTGAATAAACGTGGTGACAGTGGGCATTCTTTTCTTGTTCCAATTATTAGGGGGAATGTTTTCAACATTTCTCCATTCAGCATGATGCTGGCTGTGGGTTTGTCATATGTGGCTTTTATAATGTTAAGATATGTTCCTTCTATGCTTAGTTTGTTCAAGGTTTTTATCATGAACAGGTGCTGAATTTTGTTAAATGCTTTTTCAGCATAAATCGATATGATCATACGGTCTTTCTTCTTGCTTCTGTTTATGTGTTGAATCACAATTATTGATTTCCGTATGTTGAACCATCCTTGTATCCCTGGGATGAAGCCCACTTGGTCATGCTTTTTGTTTGTTTGTTTGTTTGTTTTGTTTTGATGTGATGTTGAATTTGGTTTGGTAGTATTTTATTTAGGATTTTTGTATCTATATTCATACTGGATATTGGTCTGTAGCTTTCTTATTTTGTTGTTTCCTTTCTGGGCTTTGGTATCAAGGTGGTACTGGCTTCATAGGATGAGTTGGGGAGAATTCCCTCTTCTCTATGTTATGGAATCATTTCTGTAGTATGGGTACCAGGTCTTCTTTCTAGGTTTGGTACAATTTGGCTGTGAATCCATTTCATCTGCAGCATTTTTTTTTGGAAGACTTTTTATTACTGCTTTGATTTTGTTATCCATTATTGGTCTGTTCAGGAATTCTGTTTCTCCCAGATTGAGTCTCGGGAGGTTCTGTGTTTCCAGGAATTTCCTCTACATTTTCTATTTTATGTGCATAGAGATTTTCATAGTGTTCATGGATGATGTCTTGTATTTCTGTGTTATCAATTGTATTGTTTCCTTTTTCATTTCTGATGGAGCTTATTTGGGTCTGTTTTCTTCTATACCTCGTTAATGTAGCAAGTGGTCTGTTGATTTTGTTTACCTTTTCAAGGAATCAGCTTTTTGTTTCATTGAACTTCTGTATTTTTTTGTTTTGTATTCCTTCATTTAGTTTTACTCTGATCTTTGTTATTTCTTTTCTTCTGCTGGCTTTGTGTTTGGGTTGCTCTTCCTTTTCTAATTCCTTGTGATGTGATATTAGGTTGGTAATTTGTGGTCTTTCTGTCTGTTTTATGTAGGCATTTAAGGGTATGAATTTTCCCCTGAGGAATGCTTTTGCTGAGTCTGCTAGATTTTGGTAGCTTGTGTCCCTTTTGTCCTTCAGTTCAAAGAATGTTTTGGATTTCCATCTTAATTTCATCCTTGACCTAATAATAATTAATCAGCAGGTGATTTATTTTCCATGACTTTGTGTAGATTTGAGTGTTTCTCTTGTGATTGATTTCTAGTTTTATTCCTCTGTGGTCTGAGAAGATACATGGTATGATTTTGATTTTTTTGAATTTGTTGCAGCCTGTTTTGTGGCCTAAGATGTGATCAATCTTGGAGAATGTCTCATGTGCTGATGAGAAGAATGTATATTTAGTATTAATATTTTGGGGGTAGAATGTTCTATAAATGTCTGTTAAGTCCATTTGATTTAGAGTCTGGTTTAAATTCAGTGCTTATTTATATTCTGCTTTGAGGATTTGTCTATCTCCTATGGTAGGGTGTTGAAGTCCCTGGCAATTATGATGCTGCTATTTATTTCTTTTCTTAGCTCTAGTAAAATTTGCTTTATGTATCTGAGAGCTGCCTGTGTTAGGTGCATGTATGTATGTGGATTGGTATATCTTCTTCTTGCTCCCTTTACTATTATATAATGATCCTCTTTGTCTTTTTTTACAATTGTTGACTTAAAGTCAATTTTGTCTGATATGACAATGGTTATACCTGCTGTCTTTTGGTTTTCATTTGTGTGAAATATTTTTTTACCCTTTTGTATGGAGTCTGTTTGTGTCTTCATGTTTTAGATGTGTTTCCTGGAGACAACAGATACTTGGGTTGTGATTTTTCAGCATTTCAGCCAGCCTATGTTTTTTGAGTAGCACATTTAAATCATTATTGTTAAGAGATACAATTGATATGTAGGATGCTGTTCTGTTCATCATGTTGGGTAGCACCTTGCTGCTTTGTTTTCCCTCTTATGCTATTGTTTTATAAGAGTTGTGAGTGTTAGCTTTTTTGGGTGATTTTACACTGGTGGGTACATAGTGTGCTGATTCATATGTAAGGTGCTTCTGAGTATTTCCTGCAGGGCAGGTCTGGTCATGATAAATTTCCTCAGTATTTGCTTGCCTTAAAAAGACTTATTTTCTCCATAAATTGTGAAACTTGGTTTTTCAGGATACAAGATTATAGACTGGTGGTTGTTCTGTTTAAAAAGATTGAAGATGGGGTCCCACTCCCTTCTGGTTTGTAAGGTTTCCACTGAGAAGTCTGCTGTTAACCTGATGGGTTTTCCTTTGTAGGTCAGTTGTTGCTTATGGCTAGCTGCTTGTAGAATTTTCTCCTTCATTTTGACTTTGGCCAGGTTGATTACTATGTCTCTTGGAGATGTCCTGTTTGCTATGAATTTCCCCAGAGTTTGATGACCATCTTGTACCTGGATGTCTGGATCTACGGTGATAACAGGGAAATTTTTCTCAATAATTTGCTCAAAAAGATTTTCTATGCTTTTAGCTCTTTCTTCTCCCACAGGGATACCTATATTTTGTATGTTAGTTTGCTTCACATATGAGATAGTCTCATTTCTCTCTAAATAATTGCTCTACTTTTTGTTCTCTTCTCTACCTTTTTAAATGACTGGGTTAGCTGAAGAGGCTTGTCTTCAAGCTCTGAGATTCTTTCTTCTCCTCAGTTTAGTCTGTTGCTGATCCTTTCTGCTGTGTTTTGAAATTCCCTAAATGACTCTTTCATTTCTTCAAGTTCTATCATATCCCTTCTATGTTTTCTAGCATTTTGCTATTTTTTTCATTAATTTCCTGAATTGTTTTGGCTTCTGTTATTGATTTTCAACTTTCTTTTCAATTCCTTTCATCTTACTTGCCATCCATATTCTGAATTCTGCTCTGTCATTTCAGCAGTTTCCTTTGGGATGGATTCCACTACTGTAGATCCACTGTGATCCCTTGGGGGTGTTGAGCTATTTTGTTTTTTCGTGTCGCCAGGGTTCTTTTACTGGTTTCTTCTCATCTGGCTCCTCTGCTCTTGACCCTGGGTTAATAGGGTTGCAGGACACTTGCTCTCCTTTGCTGGAAACTCTCCTGTTTAGTTAGGGGAAAAAGAGGACTGTAGATGGAGCTTTTGTGACATAGTCTGGAATACTGACCCATCGGGGGAGCAGTGGGTGCACTGAGAGCCTATAGAATAGCTGTCTATTTTGGCTTGTTCCGCTGTGAGTGCTTCAGTTCAAACCAATGCTACATAATCTTTGTGTGAGTTGAAGGGTTGTTTGAGATGGGGGTTGGATGCGACCCTTTCCACCATGGCTGTTGTTGTGAGGTATTGCTCTGGCCAGGGTCACCCAGTGGAGTTGACAGTGGCAGGTGCATGAGTCTATTTAGGCAGTGGTGATGAATGACAAGGTTTTGCGCATTTGCATTAACCAGGTCCAGGAGTAATATCTGCTTATGGCTGGGGGATCCTGGGTCAAATGTTGTCCCTTCAGGAGGTTTCACTGGCCCAACTGCAGTAGTGGAGACTCAGGGGTAGTGTCTTAGGGCCTAGGCTCAACTCTGAAATCTCAGGAGTAGTATTGCAGGCCTGGTGGGGGCCCTGGAACTACAAGGGTTAAGCCTCAGGCTTGAGAGAAACGAGAGCTTCAGAGCTGGATATGGGGATTATGGGTGCATAGTTACACCGATGGAAGGTTGTTCCACCAGTGTGGAGACTGTTGGTGTCCAGTTGTGCAGGCAGGGGTTTGTCTCAGTGGCTCAGGGAACATGGAGGTGGGCCAGAGCTGCTGGTCCCCTGAGGTTCTCCCCCACCCTACCTAGGTCTCACTGAGGCAGTTGGCCAAAGCTTCACAGGTGGTGCCTGTGGCATCTGAGACTCCACTTCTGCTCAGATCCGATGCAGGGAGAGAGGGGTGTTTGGTCCCCAGTCTCAAGGCACAGCATGGGGGAGCATTTGTTCTGTCTTCTCCCTCCCCAGCCTGGGGTGGGTGATGTAAATGCTACTGCTAGAAAGCTGAGTCCAGAGCAGAGCGGGCGCCATGCACCAGAGCAATCATGATGGTGTCAGGGATGGTGGGAATCAGGTATTGGCCGCCCCCAGGTCTCTACTGTGCCTCCTCTCTGGTGCAATGCCTCTGGATAGGTTCTGAGAAGCTCCCTTTTCAGCCCAGAGGTCTGATCTTACAGATCAAGCTGCCTAAAATTTTTTTCCTCTCCTACAAAGGGGTGCCCCCTTGGGTTGCTTCTAGTCTGCTGTCTTCCCCTCCCCCCAGCTATATGAATTATTCTGCAACTCCCACCTTAATCTCTGAGATCAAGGGTGGTGCTTGTGAGTAAGAATCAGCTATGCCCTGTTTGATTGAGTCAGTAGATGCTGTAATGGGCTCTAGAGTTGTTCTCCCAGTCAGTGGTTAATCCTTGCAGGAAAGAGCCAACTGTACCATCTTTGGTGCCTGTTACTGATTGGTGTTAGCCCCTCAGAAGATGCACTTAAATGCCTCAGGCAGTGGGAGGGGTCCTGAATCTCCCAGGGGATTGCTAGTTCTCCACCACAGCAGAGGTGGGTGGTGGGGCAAGGCTAGGCGGGGCTAGATCAGGAGAGCCTGCCATCAGGTTCAGCAGCTGTAAGTCCTAGAACTGTACTGGCAAGGATCAAAGGTCAGCTCCCAGGCCCGCTGGGGAAGGCTGCAGAGAAGGGACTGGAGCAGCCTCACCAAACCAGAAAGTCTGCTCATGAGGAAGGAGCTGTCTGCAATTCACTGACTATCTGGAGTGACTTTCTTTTGCTTCCCTCATATTACCCCTGACCCAAAAGACTCCTTCCAGTGTTTGGTTGGAAATGGGTGTCAGAATTCACCATGCTCACTAGCAATGGCACCTGAGGCCAGGAACCAACCCACCTGTGGACCCACCCCAGTTCGAAGGCATGGTCTTCCTGTAGGGGAATCGGTGCTCCACCAGTTTGCTGTGGCTTGGACCGACAGTGTACTCTCCTGTCTGTCTGCCCACATGGGCTCCTCTGCCTCTCGACTTTAGCTCTCAATTCTTCCCTCTGTGTCCCCAGGCAACTGCATTGAGTCCTGGGGGTATGGGATCTGGCTGCGTGCCTGTCTCTCTGGCAGTCATCTCTGGGAGGTGTCAGCAGGCAGGGAACTCTCAGATAGGGCACCCCTAGGTCCACTGTAGGTCCTCAGGGGGAAAACTGTGGACCCCTCTCTTTGAGTAAACCTCACACTGAAGGGCACACCAGCGGAGTACAGGGGGCCACTTTCAAAAGTCTCGGTTCAATGGCCCAATGGCTGCAGTGGGTGGGGGAGGAGTGGGAGAGGAAAAGAGTCTGAATGGAAGAGAGCTGGCACTCCAGTTCTTCCAGTCTCTCTCCGTAGAAGGAAGCCCGCACAGAATGTCCAAGCTCTGGGATCACGCAAGTTCTCCAGGGCCCACTGTAATCTGAGGAGGAGTTGGGAACTGTCTGTGTGGGAACAGGTGATATAAAAACTTTAGGGCTGGAGCTCTCTGGGCTGGAGAATGGGGCAGTATGAATAGAGAAACAATATGTTGTCTGCCCTCTTGGCTCACAGCTGTGGCCATGGGGCCAATACACAAAGGGGATGGAATCTCGATGCTTTATTTTCAGTGGTTGCAGCACAGCATTTGGGCTTGTGTGGGTGGAAAAGCTCCCGAGCAGCTTGGCAGCCCAGCCACTACCAAAGGTGTGTGGGAAGAAGAAACAAAACTCCCACCTACTGCTTTCACTGGGCTCCAAGCTTCTCCAGGGTTAATTTCTGTCAATATCTTTCTTTCTTCTTGTTCTTTGAAATTTCTTTGCATGAAGTCTCTGGCAGGCTCTGGCACCTTTCTCCCTGAACTGCATCTGAGCTGTTCCCATTCCCCATCTCTTCTACTTGAAACCCTTCCTTCCCTCAAGGATGATATGGCAACCAATGTCTCTAGTCAGCCATCTTTACTCTTGTGTCCCATTATTTGAATGTGTTTCCTTATGTGCTTAATCTCCCCTCTATGTAACCGATATCCCGATACTGCTGCCATCTTCCTCATGCACAGATGCCTTTGTCACCCATCTTGGGCTCTAGCATCTTTGCCAGGCTGCACTGCTCCCCATCACATGTGAATGTCCTCCTTTTCCCTGTGTTCCAACTCCCTGAGTGGGACTGCCCCACAGTGTGGAAATCCTCCTCACTTCACCTCCTCCATCCTCCTCACTGGTGGTGGTCCAGTACCTCCTGACAATGTGATCTCCCATGTGAATATACTCTTGTCTTGCTAAGATTATGACACTCCTGCTAGACAGTCATTTCATGCAGATGTCTTCTGCAACCCACTTGGGCTTGCACACCCAGTGAAGGGAACAACCCTTCTAGAGACATGTTCCTTATACTATTCATGATTTGATTCTCCATACCAAGTTCTCTCACCCACACTGGCATATCCTCCTTAGGCCACTCAACACTTATGCCTTCCATTGAGTTAACCCCTCCTCATCCCACCTGGGCTCCAACCCCCTATGCTAGGCCACCTTACAATCTGCTCCCTTGTACATTGTATGTGCCATCCTCATCTTACTTTAGCCATGACATCCCACACTGACTAACCCTCTCCCTCAATGGATATCCCACTTCATGGCTTGTAGACTGGATTTTTTATGAAGGATATAGGAAATGGAAAGGGAAGAAGAAGAGCAAAGCATTGTTATTAAACATAGACAGGATGATCATCTCTTACCATTGTCCTTTTTGTTTTGCAGTAGGCATTTTTTTCATAAAACTAATTTGCATATTCTTTCATGTTGATCAGATGTAATATTCTCAGGTTGTTTACCAAGCCGCATCCAGGAATTGATATAAATGAAGTGCAGAAACTATATTCTGTATCAACAATATATTTACACGTAGAGATTGTATTTTGAAGAATGCATTTGAAAGAATACTTTATATGATACCAAATTATTGGAAATCATTTTCCATGATGTTAATTTACTTGAGAGAATAATTTCCCATTGACAGTAATTAATTATAACACTTTAATGTTAATTGGACAAGATTGTCTTTATAAACGAACAAAACCAATTGGCTTTTTGCTCTTCTTGAAAAAAGCATGAAAACAATAAAAAAAAAAGATTTGAAACTGTAACATCAGTAGGGAATTATTTTGACAGTATACTTTATAAGGAAAAGTATGTATGATATATGCTAACCTAGTTGTTCTTTTCCAGTACCTTATTTCATTTTTATTTTATGACTCTTTCCTTACTAAGTATGCTCTAGGTATTTTTAGTTTATTATAGTTTGTGTGATTATGTGTATGAATGTGTATGTACCTTATTTTAAAGAAACTGAATGTGTGTCAGATAGAGGTCTTAGAGAGTGAAGACATAAAGTCTTATATTAATACATTTCAAAGTCTAATGTATCTGTGTGAATTGTGGGATAGGATCTCTTGGGATCACCCTTGGGAAGGTCCAGGTCAACTAAGTAGATCCCCTATTACTAAGTCATCATAACTAAGACACATAAACCACTTCAGACTCAGGTCACACCTAGTCCTCCAGGCAGTAATACTGAAAGGAAAAGAAGATCAAGAATGTGACGGGTATTAGGACATTGTCAGTATCATCTCCGCTCCACAAACTGTATCCTTTCTCCAACATCACCACCTTTGGATCAGGACAAAGAATTCTGGAGATTTGGAGGGAGGGAGGGAAGCAACCAATGTCTATTCACACACACACACACACACACACACATGCATAAATATATATACACATACACCTATGTATGTGTGTGTGTGTGTGTGTGTGTGTGTGTGTGTGTGTGTGTGTATAATGCTGTATATTTAAAGTTTCTGAATGAATCAAAAGGTATAAAGCACTACTGATTTTAGGACCAATCACAGAAAATTACATTGGTAGTGATGGTTGCAAGAGAAATGAAAAATATTCACATCCACGCTGGCAGAAACTGCCACTAAAAACTGAGGCACAGCAGTGCAGGATTCAAGCTACTGCATATGCATATGGCACTACAGGTTTGCAGCTGGGGTGGCCATAGCAGAACATGTTGCCTAAACATAACTGGCAGTGGTACAAACCCAGTCTTCCTGTTCAAATCTCATGCAGAAATCACAAGAACTCTCACTCTCCATCTGTGAAAGATTTAGCAAGGCCTGTCTTGGAGATTACAGTTGGAGAGATGTCAGAACGTGTCCACTTTATTTATGACTTAGCTTTATTGTATACCTGCTACTCATACCCCAATTATATCTGACTTAATTTGTTGTGGCCCAAGAAATGCCTTTTATATATGAAACTCCAGCTTTACTCCAAATTACATTAGGCTTTTATTTATTTTAAAATTGCTTTATGTAGTAGTCATCCCTTATCCATAAAGGGTACATTCCAAAACCCACAGTAGATGCCTGAAACTGCAGAAAGTGCTGAACCCTATATATACCATGTTTATTCCTATACGTATATACCTACAATAAAGTTTAATTTATAAGTTAGTCACAGAGATTAACAATAACTAATAATAAAATGGAATAATTTTAACAATGTAGTGTAATAGAAGTTATGTGAATGTTCTCTTTCACTCTGTCTCTCTCTGTCTCTCTTAAACTACCTTATTGTACTGCGTTCACCCTTCTTTTTCTTGTGATGATGTGAGGTGATAAAATGACTACACCACGAGATGAAGAGTGAGGTGAATGATGTAGACATTGTGACATAGTGTTAGGCTACTATTGACCTGTGATACATCACAATGAAGATCATTTATTTTTGGTGATCCCAGATCATAGAGTGATGACAATGACTGGGTGTCAGGAGCAATGTCGATGACTGGTGGGCAGGTAGTTACACAGTGTGAATGTGCTGGACAAAGAGATGATTCACATCCTGGGTGGGATAGAGCTAGGTGGCATGAGATTTTATCATGCTACTCAGAAAGGTACACAATTTAAAACTTACGAAGTATTTATTTCTGGAATTTTCCATTTAATATTTTCAGGCTGTAGTTGACCTTGGTAACTGAAATCATGAAAAGCAAAACCTCAGATAAGGGGAGAGAATAAGGGGAGACTACTGCATATAGGAATCTCTTGTGTAATGAACTTCTTTCTGACATTTTGTAGGAATAAGCTTACTCTGATTCAAACTTTGACAGCATTTATCTCCCACTGTCTTTTCAACTGTCATCTGGCTGAGCTTCTCTCGATCTCAGCCAATCCTGCTTGACTAGGTTGACCTGAAAAGATCTGTCAGCTGCAGCACAAGTCAAACCCTCCTGGTCCATGTCAGGTAGGTCTTCTCATGATGGGGATGAAGGATTAGAAACTCTTAGTGCCAGTTATACTTATTAATATCAAGTGAGGCCATGAAGGATTTTTCCTGTTTTCCCCAAAGTGTGATTCCAGCAGAGGAGACAATATAGGAAAGAACTGTGAAATGACATGATCCCATGGGGAGAGTTTGTGAGTACTGTTGGACAAAGGTTTTTACCTTTCCAAAGCCAAGGGACTCACTTCTTAAGAACGGATGCCCAAAAGAAAGGCAATGGGAATTCCATTCTCCAGTGGCTGTCTGCTTAGCCAGAGGACTTGCTGATGTGCTCCTGTCCTTCACGGGCACAGAGAGAGAGAGAGAGGAAGAGAGAGCGAGCAAGAGAGCATGCATACGCATTAGAAAGCAATGGAAGCACTGAGAAAGAGGGAGCCATTTGGTGATATCTACTGAACGGATAGAAGAGAGGCTGTGGGATGGACTGATACTGGTGGGAAAAGAGTGACATTGGAATAGACATAGCCAGAGTCTAATTTCTGACATTAGGAAATTGTGCTATAGAATCCCTCCTTGGAGGGGCTTAATAACTTATCTGTGTGGCCCCAAAGAAGCCATCAGTCAGGTAACTGGTACATAGAAGGCAAGAGTAGCCAGTTTTAGTCATTAAGAGAAACAACAATAATCAACCTATCAGGATTGCCCCTCATTCAGACAAGTCAAGGAACACTTCCATTGACTGCCAATCAGATTAACTGGCACTAGAAAAGGAAGGAGGGGAGGGTGTGAATAATGATCCGTCAGCTCTTCCCTCTCCCCCTCCCCCTTCAGAACACAAAAACTAAAATCACAAGAGATTTAACCCGGGCTGGTGGGAAGGAGGAAAAGATTTTAATCTAGTTTAATGTGGAAGTTCTTAAATAATCAGAATAGCATCTTAAATATTGAAAAAAACCTCTTCTAGTTATTGAGAAGTGTCTAGACATGTCTTGAAAACTTCAAGATATTAAAAGACTAGCCACATAGCAGTATGTGCATAAATAACATTGTTTCATATTTATATCATTGGAAGTTGGTATTCTTTCATAAACATTTTACTCTAGTTAAGTAACACTGGATATTTACTTACATTTTTTGAATTTTGAAGTCTGAAAACATAGCTTTAAATTTGGACAGTTAAAGTTATAAGCAATAGAAATTCATAAAGGATAGCAAAGAGCTAACAGGATGGAAATTCTTTTCTGTCTGCCTTCAATCAGTACAGAAGAAAAGGTTTCCACTGGGTAGGTCTGGAGGTCAATGTTGTATAGTGAAAAGCCTCAGCTGAACTTAGGACAGAAAACAAACACTGAAGGAAGACCTATCTCAGACATTAGGAGATGGGAAATAACATTAAATGGCCAGAGCGGAACGAGACAGGTCACAAACAGGGAAGAGAAGAATATGCCAAACCTAAAGCCAAATGTTAAAGGCAGAGCAAGTTTTAGAATTAAGAAAGACAGAAGCACAAGTCTCTAGAAATGTGTAAGACAATTATATTGAAATATTGTTGAAGTACGTGTTCATTTCACTAAACAAATATCCATCAGTGTCAAACCTATTCATCAATGGGGCTACAAAAGTTGGTATGATACAGTCATATCTTTTCCTTAAATTGCTTATAATCTAGAGAAATAGAAAGATTCCAGTGTTCCCTCTCTCCTAGTTTCTGCCAACAAAAAGTTTCATAAATTTTTATCTTCCAAACATATTTCTGATTCTCTTAATGCAGTTTATTTTTAAAAATTTCACTTCAAATTAAGTTTTTAATTTTTCTCAGTTAAATTCTATCAAAATCCTTGTCATTGGGGCAATGTTTTTTACAGGTAGCCAATCTAGACAGAATTGAGGCTAAATTCACTTCGAAAGCTATATTCACTTAGAGTGCTTACCTGATTTTGTCTATTCTGGACAATAGAATATTGGCTGTCATAATTGGAAAAGGTGGCCTAGCCAAGGTTGCTAACTATAAACATTCTATAGGCATTCTTTAATTTGGAGATTGTTATGTTGATAATGACTGAGTCCAAACTCTAGGGCTGAGGAAGAACTATATCCATATTCCTTTGGATATGCCCTTCAGTGAGGCTCTGATTTCTGTTTCACAAAGTATGTGATGAGAGCTCTTAGTGAAGAAATCTAAGGCCTGCATTTCTGTAAGACTCTTCTTGGGCAACATTTTTTTCTCTGAAATGTCCTAGTTCAATTATTTCTGTTCTAATTTCTACACTATTCTATGTTGTTGTATAGGAGCCTTATTACTTCTTGCAGACAACTCTTGGTCCTGTCTTCTCATTTCTTCAAAATACTCTCCTTTAAGTACAGAATTTTTACTGTGAATCACACACTTCAAAATGTTAGTGGTTTGACTCACTAATTGAGAATCACTGCAGGTATTGTCTCCTCTCTCTAGTTCAGTTAAATATGCTGTCTGCACTCTCTTTGCTACATACTTCACCCTGTCACATCACCAGGCTGTATCCTCTGGTGAAGGGCTCTTTGACACAGAGTCATTTATAGCTTGAAATTCCTTAATGAGAACAGATACCCCAGTGAATATGAGTATTATCATTGAACATCTTTCTTTATATACTTAGAAACTATAATACATCTTGCTGTATGCCTCTCAGATCCCTCTTCAGGACTGAAACATCCATTCCTCCAGTAGGCAGTTGTGTTGGCTATAGATGGTTCCCAACTATTTCACTTTGGAAATTATTCTCAGCTTAAGTTACTGCCTCACTCCATGTTTGCCCCATTCTGAGGCCAACTCACATCCAATGAGCAATACATGCAATTCTCCAAGGCCTGGCCCCATTGTGCTAACCTGGGATCATTCTGAAAGGCCAACTCACTCCATAGATGCCTGTGGGGCTGGCAGAGGCCTCTGTTCCATCTTATCACAGTTCAACTTCTCCCTCTGCCCAATCCTGCTCCTCTCACTTCCCTACAGGTGTTGTTCCAATGTGCCTTCCCTAATACAACTCCTGTATGCAAATTTCTATCTCACATACTGTTCCTGAGGACCCTAACTAAGTCAATTTACACTAAGCATGATCCTAAAGCATAAACTATAAAATGGGATATTAGAGCTGGATTACCCACTGGCTGGCTGGCATTATGGATCCTATTACTGATAATAGGGAGAGTACTAATAAGCCTTGGTATGCTAAAGCCATGTAATTATTGAACCTTTATTGGTAGTGAACAATGGAAAATAACACACTGAGTAGTACACTGTCTGATACATTTAAAAAATAAAACTGAAGTAGACATTAGAATGTATGGAATTAGATGGCCCTTGCTGGATACTATCGATGAATTAGAAAAATACAAAGAAAGATGGAGTATGATTGATGGTGTTTTTAAGGTAGAATATGGTTATTATTTTTCCTTATTATGACAGTCACACATACCCACTTGGCAATATAGAAAGAGACTCTTAGAAGGGTATGGAATCCTGGAAGTGATCTCTGCTATGGTCTGGGCTGTAACTGAGAAAAAGTGGTACCATGACATTAGAGATATTGACATCTGTGTCAATGGTCTCCAGAATTTTGACTCTCGAGATCACTTTGATTTTGCTGGGCTTTCAGAAGTAGCCCACTCCTCCCCATTTAAAGACTAGCATTTTATCCAGTCTTAAAGATGATGCAGATATCTCTGCTTGTAAGACAACACATGCCTTCCTCAAGAGATACCCCTACTTCTGCTCCATGCCAGAAGATTCTTAACCAGGGTGAAACCTCAGGATAAGTTGGCTAGGAAAGTGTTGGGCCTGCTACAGGGAAAATATGACTAAGTGCCATTTGTTTGTAGGTCCTAGTCAACATTACAAATAGGACCCAGGAAAATATTTATGGGATTGATCTGAGGATGATGGATCAAGGTCAGCAGACTATAAACTTCTATCAGAGAGAGTTTCTTGATATGGAATACTCCTCTGTTATACAGAATTTAACACTCTGACAAGAACCTTGAAAGATGGTACTAATGTACTACTAAGGTAGCTTGTAAAAGTTTGAAAAAATTGATTAACCACTCTAAATAAAGACAACTACAGAAATGCCCTGGAAAAGAGTTGGGAAAAGGTCAAATGCTAACAAACATGGCTAATTGGAGTGGGTATACTCCGTAAATCTGTGAAACCCACTGGAAATCTATGTTCTGTGGGAGGCCCTGAGCTTAAGCAAAGCAGTAAAGAATGTATTGGTGAGGGATGCACAAGCATTGTTGTACATATCTGTTATGTCTATCCTCTGTAGGCTAAAAATGAATCTAGAAGATGATGTGATAGAATGGGCTCCCTGATTTCAGTGAGGATTATAGAATGCCAAATTTATAGAGACCAGGTCATGGGGCTTAATTGTCATGAGAAGAATAAGTGAAATTATTGGAATACTCTCAAGGCCAGAATGGAAGCATGGAAGCCAGGGACCAGACCAAACATTGCTGTGATGGTGGTTAATAAAACAGGATGTTCCTGGGAATAAACTAGATGCACAGAAGTAGGTGCCACCTGGCCAAGGAAGGACATAGAAACCATGCTGTCTCCTATGCATACCTAGGAAAATACCCACCACTCTACCATTGGCTGCTATGAGACCAATACACAAGTGGACCACACTCCCCACAGCTTCTTGCCCATGCTGCTTGCCTGAGTGGCACCCCACCCTCCCTGGTTGCAAGCCCAAAGACCCAAAGCCAGCACCATTTTGAGAGTTTAAAGCTGGGCTGCACCCTGCCCTCGGGCTGAGTTTGAGGTGATGCAGCTGCAGCTGTCATCCACCTGGGGAGGAAGATGGAAGACCAAATTCTAAGCACATTTAGGACCATATCTACCACCCTGCGAAGGGTGGCTGTGGGACCAGAGACTAGCCCATCCAACCCATTGCAGCTACCAGCAACACAAACATAGGCCATTTGGGTCCCAGTGGGTAGCTCCACCACCACTATTGCCATCATTCACATCATGCCAGCTTCCCAGGGCTCTGAGAACATGCTCAGACATCCAGCCCACCAACCCTACTTACTAGCTTCTGGGCAAGCCACCTAGAGGCCCAAGATTGGCCCTCCAAGACACACTGACACCAGTGCCAGTGTAAGCTACTCTGAGGCCTAAAAACAGGCACACTCAGTCCCACTGCTGTAACCAATGGGGCCTGAAGACTGGTTCAGTTGATGTCCAAGTCCCCAGCAAAACTTCACCATAGCCTCAACCAATAACTGTATCCTAAGCCACCAAAGAGATCATAAATACCAATGACCCTGTGTACTTCTGAAGAAATCATATAAAGATCACACTACTAGAGGCACTCAAAATCAAAGCCAAAGTGTTCTACTCATCCAACAACATATATACACCTTTAGGAAAAAATTCTCCCCTACGAATGCAATTTCAAAAAATTGGAAGAAGTGACTGCTACACCAGATACACAGATATCAATGGAAACACACATGAAATATGAAGAAGCAAGGAAATGTGACACCACCAAAGAACCACAGCAATTGTCCAGCAACACATCCCAATCAAAAAGAACTCCTTGAAATGCCAGATAAAGAATACAAAATATTGATTTTAAAGAATTTCAATCTAGAGCCAATACAAAGAAATCAGAAAATTAATTCAGGATACAAATGAGAAAATCACCAAGGAGATACACACACACACACACACACACACACACACACACACACACACACCCACACATATATTTTAAAGTAAGAACAAACAGAAATTCTGGAACTGAAAAACTCATTAAAGGAAATACAAAATACATTTGAAAACTTCAGAAATAGACTAGATTGAGCAAAAGAAAGAATCTCAGAACTTGGAGACAAGTCTTTTGAAATAATCCAGTCAGACAAAAATAAGGAAAAAACAATGAAAAAAGACTTCAAGACATCTGAGACTACATAAAATGATTGAACTTACAAATTATTCCTGAGGGGGAAGAGAGCTCAAAAAATTTAGAAGACCCATTTAAAAAAATAATTGATAAAAACCTCCCAAGGCTAGCAAGAGAGTTAGAAATCCAGATACAGGAGGCTCAATGATCCTTAGGCAAATACAGTACAAAAAGGGCCTCACCACAACATACTATATTCAGAATGTCTAAAGTCAAAATGAAAGACAGAATTTTTAAATTAGCAAGAGAAAAGCATCTAGTCACCTATAAAGGAAACTCCATCAGTCTAATAGCAGAATTTTCATCAGAAACCTTACAGGCCAGAAGAAAATGGGATGGCATTTTCAAACTGCTGAAAGAAAAAAAATTGTCAGCCAAAATTTTTATATTCTGATAAAATAAAGTTCATGAGTGAATGAGAAATAAATTCTTTCCCAGATAAGCAAACACTGAGGGAGTTCATCACCACTAGACCAGCCCTAGAGGAAATGATCAAAGAGGCCTTAAACATAGAAATAAAAAGTATTCACCATCATTAAAATATATGGAAATATAAATCTAACAGGCCTTATAAAATAATCAAACAAAGAAGCAAGAAAAAGAAATCAAATAGCAATATGAGTGTATTTCATCAAGCCACAAAGACAAAAAGACAGAGGAAAAGCCAGAAACGAAGAACTTGTACAACAATTAGAAAACAATAATATTACAGGAATAAAATTTCACATATCAATAGCAACATTGAACATAAAAGGGCTAAATGCTTCACTTAAAAGACATGGATTGGCAGAATGGATTTAAAAACAAAATGATCCAGCTATGAAGCTGCTTACAAGAAACTCACCTTACCCATAAAGACACACATAGACTGAAAGTAAAAGGGTCAAAAAAATGTTCCATGCAAAGCAAGCAGGAGTAGCTATACTCATATCAGATAAAACAGACTTTAAATAAAAAATACTATAAAAAAGACAAGGTCATTATATAATGATAAAGGTATAAATTAATCAAGAGGATATAATAATCCGAAATATATATGTACCCAACATCTGAGCTGCCAGAGTCACAACCTAAATATTACTATACCTAATGAAAGAAACAGAAAGCAACACAATAATAGTGGAGGACTCCAACACCCCACGCACCGCACTACATAGGTCATGAATACAGAAAGTCAAAGAAGAAACGTGGGACTTAAATTGGACATTAGAGCAAATGGACTTATATAGAAATTTACAGAACATTCTACCCAACACTACAGTATATACATTCTTCTCACCAGCACATGGAACATTCTCCTAGATGGGCCATGTTAGGCCACAAAACAAGTCTTAACAAATTTTTAAAAATCGAAGTCATATCTTCTCAGACCACAGTGAAATAATGCTAGAAATCAATACAATGAGGAACTTCAGAAACTATGCAAATACTTGGAAATAAACAACATGTTCCTGAAGCCTTCCTGGATCAACAAACAAATTAAGATGGAAATTTAAAAAAATTTGGAATGAATGAAAATGAAAAAACAACATACTAAAATCTGTGGGATACATAAAAAGAAGTGCTGAGAGAAAAGTTAATAGCATTAAATGCCTACATCAAAAAAGCACAAAGGTCACAAATCAACAGCCTAACCTCACACCTCTAGGAATTAGACAGCAAGAGCAAACCAAACCCAAAGTTAGCACAAGAAAAGAAATGACAAATATCAGAGCAGAACTAAATGAAAGAGATTATAAAAATGGTACAAAGGATCAATGAAACAAAAAGTTGTTTTTTTAAAAAGATAAGCAAAATTGATAAACCACTAGCTAGACAAACCAAGAAAAGAAGAAAGAAAAACCAAATAAACAGATTCAGTAATGAAAAAGGAGACATTCCAACTGATCCCACAGAAATGCAAAAGATTATCAGAGCCTGTTATGAGCAACTATGTGCTCACAAACTAGAAAACCTAGAGGAATTAGATAAATTCCTGGAAACATACAATCTCCTAAGATTGAACCAAGAATACATAGAACTCCTAAACAGACCAATAATGGGAGTAGCAAGATTAAATCAATAAAAAACAAAAAGGTCAGTACCAGATGGATTCACAGCTGAATTATACCAAACATGTAAAGAAGAATACCATTTCTCCTGAAACTGTTCTGAGATATTGAAAAAGAAGGAATTCTTCCCAACTCATTATATGAGGTCAGTTTCACCCTGATATCAAAACTAGAAAAGAACACAACAAAAAGAAAGCTACAGACCAATATCCCTGATGAACATAGATGCAAAAATATGCAACAAAATAATAGCAAATTGAATCCGGCAGCACATCAAAAAAAAAAAAAAATGCCATGATCAAGTGGGTTTTATACCAGGGATGCTAGGATAGTTCAACATACAAAAATAAATAAATGTGATACATCTTTTAAATAGAATTAAGAAAGGGACAAAAAACATATGGTCATCTCAATATACGCAGAAAAAAAGCACTTAATAAAATTAAGCATTCCTTTATGACAAAACTCCTCAACAAACTAGGCGTGGAAGGACCATATCTCAAAATAATAAATATCATATATGATAAACACACAGCCAACATTATACTTAATGGGGAAAAGTTGAAAGCATTCCTCCTAAGAACTGGAACAAGACAAGGATGCTCACTTTTATCACTTGTACTCAACATAGTAGTGGAAGTCCTCACTGAAGAAATTAGGCAAGAGAAAAATATAAAATATATCAAAATTGGAAAAGAGGAAATTAAATTATTCCTATTTGTTGATGACATGATCTTATGTCTAGAAAACCCTAAAGACTCCACCAAAAAACTCTTAAATTTGATAACTTAATTCAATAAAATTTCAGGTTACAAAATCAACATACAGAAATCGGTAGCATCTTTATGCAACAATAATAATCTAGACAAGAACCAAATCAAAAAGGCAATCCCATCTACAATAACTACAAAAAAAAAAAGTAGGAATATATTTAACCAAGGAGGTGAATACTCTCAGCACTCTCTGCAAGGAAAATTACAAAACACTTATGAAAAAATTGTAAATGAACAAGCAAATGGAGAAACATCCCATGCTCATGGATCAGAACAATTAATATCATTAAAATGACCATACTGCCTAAAGCAATTTACAGGTTTAAAGCAATCCCTATCAAAATACCAGCATCATTTTTCACAGACACAGAAAAAAATAATCTTATAGTTCATATGGAACCAAAAAAGAGCCTGAATAGCAAAGGCAATCTTGAGCAAAAAGAATAAACCTGGAGGCATCACATTGCCTGATTTCAAATCATACTACAAGGCTATCTTATAGTAACCAAAATAGCATGGTACTGGTGTAAAAATTTCAAGTGGATCAATGGAAAAAAATAGAGAACACAGAAATAAAGTCACAAACTTACAGCCAATGATCTTTGACAAAGTCAACGAGAATATACAGTGGGGAAAGGATACCCTTTTCAAATAAATTGTGCTGAGAAAATTGGACTGCCATATGCAGAAGAATAAAACTGGACCCTTATCTCTCACCATATATAAAAATTAACTCAAGATGAATTAAAGACTTGAATGGAAGATCTGAAACTATAAAAATACTAGAAGAAAACGTAGGGCAAACTCTTCTGGATGTTGGTCTGAGCAAAGATTTCATGACTAAGACTCAAAAGCACAGGCAACAAAAACAAAAACAGACAAATGGGACTTAATTAAACTACAAAGCTTCTGCATAAGGAAAGAAATAATCAACAGAGTGAAGAGACAACCCGTTGAATGGGAGAAAATATTTGCAAACCATACATTTGATAAGGGACTAGTTTCCAGAATTTACAAGGATCTAAAGACTCAGCCATATTGGACATCCAAGATGACTCACTCACCTGGGTAGCAGTCAATGCTGGCTGTTGGCTAAGAGCTTAACTGAGGCTGTTATCTACAGCAGTCCATGCTAATTCTCTAGCATGGTATTCTCAAGGTATTTGAACTTCTTACATGGGAGCTGGTATCAGCCAGAGCAATTATCTGACAGAGAGCAGGTAGACACTGGACAACCTCTCTAAACTAGCTTTGAAGTTCACATAGCATCAGTACTTCTTATGCATTATTCCGGTCAAGTCAGTCACAGACCACCAGGATTTAAAGGAGAGAGATGAGTGTAAGAATTTTGAGGTCATGTGCTAAAACTGCCTTACCATTATAGGTAAGAGTTATCATAATGGGAAAAGTAAAAAAAAGAAGTTCCTGGAACTGTCCCTTCACCAACTTGGTCAAAGTGTAATAGTAAATCAAAACCAATAGTAATGTCCCAGGAGGAATGGCAGACATCGATGTCATGCTTGGAGTCTTAAAGGACGTAGGATTGATAGTTCCCATCATGTTCCCATTCTATCTACTAGTGTAACCATTATAAAAGCAAGACGAATTCTGGAGTTTGACTGTGGTATATCAGAAATTCAACTAAGGAGTAGCCCAAATTGCTACTGTTGTGGTTGACATGGCTGGAGTACGTTAGCCTAACATCACATGTATGGTATATAAATGTTGATTGGAAGAATGTATTTTTTTTTCGTCTATCAGGGAGGTGAATCGGAGGCAGTTGGCATCATATGGAATGAACAGAAGTTATATTTATGGTCTTATCCCAGAGCAGGTTAACTCTCCTTCTCTCGGTCATACTATAGTCCAAAGGATCCTAGGAATATTCTATAGACTATCTCCGTATGGTTGACATTGTGTTAGTTGGACACAAGTAAGAAGAAGTTACATGTTAGAAATTTTGGTAAAAATTATATTATCTAGTAGGTCGGAGTTTAAAACCTATGAAGTTTTAAGAACTACTCATATTAGAGAAGTATTTTTGGGTGCAGTGGGCTGGGATATGCCAAAATATACCATTCATAACATACAGTTTATGAAGACAGAATCTTCCATACTTGGGAATACTACTTTTACACATTTAGTTGGTGATGCAAAAGCCAGCTCTAGGTAAAGGGCTATGCAAGAAAGGACTTTGTAGCAGGTCCAGGCTATCGTACAAACTATGTAGTAAGCAACCTTAACGCTTGAGCCATATAATTCAGCAGACCCTACATAAGGAGTGGATAAATGATTGCCCTTACTTCAAACCTGGCCAGATGCTTGCTTTTGTAAATGAAGTTTTACTGGAACACAGCAGTGCCCATATGTGTACATATCATCTATGGCTGCTTTCACTGCAATGGTAAGGTTGAATATAGGTAGCCTTGCTTTGTGTGGTTCTAATATGTACAAATTTAAGTTAGCAAAGTTAGATAACAGGAATCATTCAAGAACATGGTTCAAATGTCGGTTCCATGCTATATTAACTGTAATTGCTTAAAACATAAACTTTGCTGCCAGCTCTTTAGTCCACAAATCTCTATGAAAATAATAGATTCACATCACAGTCAGTGACCTATCAATAATGGTCATTAAGCATTAACTCTTCAGTTCACACACAGACAGCAGAGTGTATAGTTTTGTCATCTCCTCGTTTCCTAGAAATAAACTCGTGTGACCTTTTACAAAAACAGATAATTGAGAGACCAAAAAGATCTGTGCAGGAACAAAATCGAAAGTGATTTTTTTACCTCAACTAGACATAGGGGGAAAAAAAGGAAAAAAAAAAAAAAAAGAAAGTGATAATACTGGAAGTGAAGTTTGAGTATAGCATAAATAGAGTTAGAGAAGCAAGAGCTGATTATGGAAATGTTGACACCATGGCTATTAGGGGACCTTAGAGGTACAGTCAGAAAAATTTGTTGAAGGAGAACCTATGTAGACATAATAAGTAAAGTGGTAGTGATAAAAGGGTAAAGATATCTCAGAGGAAGTGAGGCCAGGAAAATCTTCACAGTAAAGGAACTCCTGGAGATATTTCATGATGTTGAAAGCACAAATGATAAAATGGTAGAAGCTGATTCAAACCTAGAAAAAAGTATTACTATTCACAAAGACACAGAAATGTTCTTCATTCCATATATTTCGTTATACAACAAGGAATAGAAAGCAAGCATTATTCAAACTACCTCTGATAAGTTTTTTAATCAATCCTTTTTTTTTTCTTATTTTGAGATTATTGTGAATTCACATGCAGTTCTTGAGAAATAATGTAGAGAGATCCCATGTATCCTTTACCTCATTATCCCTGGTAGTGACGGCTTACAAAACTATAGTACTATATCACAGCAAGAATGATAAGGTTTTTACAAAGAAAGAAAACATTTTAATTGCCAATATTTCCAATGTCTGAAGTCACAGTGTACTAAATAAATATTAGTTTTACCACTTTTCCATTTTCGTATACACTTACCATTGACTAGGACTATTTAATGTTTTGACAAAAATTTTTAAGGCTGCAGAGCAATCATATTTTTATCCATTAAGAATTAAGATTGCTTTGCATTTTGATGGTTCCTCACTATCATGCAAAGCAGGGACTTCCTAAAGTTGTGACGAAAATTGCATGGCCCACAAAAGCCAAACTATTTACTATCTGGCCCTTTACAGAAAGTTCGTCAACTCTTGGTCTATGGTATTAGTAGCCAATTAATGAACTCTGTAATGTTCACGTTTAGCAGGTTATATCATCCGACAGAATCCCAAATTTTTTATGGAAAAGCTTTAGAAACTGCCAAGTAGGTCATGTCTCGAATATAAATGAGCAACCACTTGACATTAAAGGTATTTGAACCTATAAAACTTCTGGTATTAGGGAACATCACAGTGTTCATTAAAACAGGGTGGCTTTTATTAAATAGTTGAATAAATTAAATTCCTTCCCCTACACAAACCTTAGTCAGAATATATCTGGAATTATTTATTTATGTCCTTATTATTGTGTCTTTACAAAAAATGTAGCAACATAAGAAATACACAGTTCTAAGATTTCAGCACAGTTCTTTTAAGTTAAGTTTTTTGTTACTCTGTCTAGTTCAATAAAAATAATTAGATTTCACTTGTAAATTGTTCTCAAATTGAAAGGTGCATGTTTTCCCTACTTTGCCCATATAATATTTTTAACAAAGAAATTCATTTTATACACTTATATTAAAACA
Organism: Indri indri; assembly: GCA_004363605.1. NCBI lineage: Eukaryota > Metazoa > Chordata > Mammalia > Primates > Indriidae > Indri > Indri indri. The sequence continues at coordinate 45,641 of RJWJ010010254.1, forward strand.
CTGTGAGTAATTTTAAAAAGTAGAAGAAAATTCACTTCACAGAGTATATTTTTTCTTAGCTCTTATTTTTGAGTCTTTGAGAATAATTATATGAATTTACATCATTTCTTGGAATTTTAAAACACATCATAAGTGATGGTATTAAATAGTTTTACTGATTTTAAAAATAAAAATTAGCATTGTAGAAGAATGGAAAAAATTTGAGTTCTGTCTGTGTCACCATGACATCTCTGTCCATGATAACTTACTGTCCCCATCAGAATCTGTGTTGAGGACAGCATGTGATGAAAAATAATCACCACGAGGAAGTATCACTCAGGCGATCATTCTTGAACAACATCAATATTGAGTTGGGTCTGCAAGAAAATGATGAAGACAAATGAGAGAGATTTGACCAATATGCTTTTCATGCCATTCGGAGAAACTTATTGAGACTTTTCCTTTCATTTATTTTCACCTTGCTGTATGATTTTGGGCAATGCACTTAGCACCTTTAATCAGCAGTTTTCTCATCTGTAAAATGGAGGCAATCATAGTATTTACTGCAAATGTTACCTTGAGAATGAATAGAAATACTGCCTGTGAAATGCTTAATACGAAGCTTAGCAAAAAGTGCTCTGATAGTTATAATGTTCTATAAATGAGGTCTGGGTTCAGATGGCAGTCATTTTTTTAAAAAGCTAGATATAATATGATGTGATAAATATTACAGAAGCCATTTGATGTAGTAAGCAGGCAGAAGCCACTTTACCTTTTGACCATGATGTGCTTTCTGAGGCAGCCAGATGAATAGCCTCTCATTTTATGCTTTGTGGCAAATTGGTTCCCTTATGTCTTAATAATGCAAAAATATCAGAGGCAGAATAATAGAGGGAAATTGTAGATTGGGAAGTTAAGTCAGAATGAAAAAGTGCAAATACAGATACAAGCCAAGAGAGTAGTGTACTCTCTGTGTTGCAGCCTTTTAAGCACAGTGTCTAGCAAAGGAAGATCCAAAAAAATAAATTCTTTTTATGGTCTTATTGTCGGCCCTTGGTAATAGGAGCTCTTTCCTCATTCTAGCAGGATTGTTGTCAGACCAGAAAAATTTGATTTGCGGTTGTTTCTGTTGATGTGTCCTTCATCTTAAAGTCTGAAATGTAGGAGATTGAAAAGTACCACTAAGGATTAGCCACCCAGACTTTGAGAAGCATTAGTCAACCTAAAATGAGAAAAAAAGTATATGGCATTGAAAAAGATTTTGCTAAATTAAGTTATATTGGCTCAAGATGAAAAAAAAAATCACTTTGAATTGTATTTTGTTACTAAAAATCATACAAAACTTAGAACTTGCCTGTTTTTCTTTTTAATATGTATTTAATTAGCTATTTTATCAAATAAGAGATGAAAGGTGAGATGATGAAATAGTTCAATGTACAGTGAAATGTAACTGAGAGAAAGTGAGCTGGATGAACCAAGATTATTAAAGTAAAATAAAAAAGAATCAATATTTGTATTAATATTAATATTAGGAAGGTAAAAATTAAAACATTAAATAATCAGCAAGTAATGTGAAGGCCAAATCTGAGATGCTGTCCTATAAAGATAAGCAATAATACAGACAAATTTTGATGATCAAAAAGAGAATAAAAGACTTCTACAGATCAATAAAGTGTATTGACACTCCAAAATTAAAATGGGCAAAAGAATTAAGCACTCTACAGAAAAGATACCCAAATAGTTAATAAGCATATGAAAAGGTGCTCAGTATCACCATTTGTGAAATAAATGCAGATTAAAATCACAAAAAGATAGCACTACATACCTAT